>JASCZI010242934.1:0-13001 GCA_036250425.1 Stylosanthes scabra | reverse complement strand
TTCTTGAAGTCATTCATCATCATGAGTGGCTAAACTCTCTTGAAGATTAAGGAGGAGGAGCTCCATTCTATGAAGCCAATGGATTAATCCAATTACATATTCAAATATGCAAGTTCTACTAATTATTCAAAGGATTCTTCTTGTTCATCAATTCTAGGATCAAGGAAACCGAGAGGTATAATTGGTTCTTACTTTGGTTTAATTTCTATAATAGTTCATGAGGTTAAACATATTATTTGATGGTCTATGCATTGTCTTGTTGATGTTTGATTGAATAAGTGACATGAAATTTGGTCTTGCGTTGATCTTGATAGCATAAACTAGTTCAAGAATGATCTTTCATATGTTTTCTTTGCATTAGAGATGATATATTTGAATATGTATGCCATTATATGAATCTGAATTTTTATCACATAGATGATTGATTTGCATCTTGTTTGATTCTTTGTCATGATTGTTTAGAGATTTGGTTATTGACGAATAATTGATCTTTCTTGTTTTGAATTGTTGAGTTCGAGAGAATAGACATTCAAACGTTTCAAGAATCATACCATGCTTCTTTATGTGACCTAGAGATAGACATGTGATTTGATATGTTTTAGAATCTTTGATGATTGTATGAGGTTTTCATGTGATTGAATATGTGACATATTAATTATTTCCATGGATCTTGTTTGTTGTTAGAGGTTTAAATCATGATGTGTGCATTATCTTTTTGCTTGTCTGGTTATTCAAGAAATTGATGATCAAGTAGGTTGAAGAGAAACTAGATTGTTAAGATATTAGGATTTAGTTATACTAGGATTCATGGTGAATTGTTGTAGATGTTACTTGCAGAAAATTATTTGTTGATATTGGATTATGAAGTTGTGTTTATGAATATCTCCTATCCCTTAATCTTGTTTGGTTTTATTAAATCTTTCTTAATCTTTTTTTTCATTTTCTAAAATCTTGATTGTCATATTTGCATTAGTATAGTTGTATGTTCATGTTAGATAGATTCTTGCATTTTGTTGGAAATGTTGGTTAATGCCCTTCTCCTTGTTGGGAACGATATCCCACTCTTTTGTGGTACTACTTGATCCGATTCACTTGTCGAAGTGTCACGAGTTTTTATTTGAAAAGATTTCGTACATCAGATGAATCATAGAATAAATCCAAAGGGAGAAGAGGATATGACATATTCGAAATAATTCAACTTAGTGAAGCTTAATAAGTCAAAACTAATTTTCACTTAACAAATTAATGATTTCAAGTTTCAACCCAAAAAAAGCTTGTGTGCTAACCAATCTCAACTATTTTATCCCATGAATCAAATAGAAATAAGAGAATCTGAAAAGAAAAAATATAAAATATTGTGATTTACCTCTGCCTCAGTTAAGAGGCTACACAAAGCAAAGTTTTGTGCGTATTGTTCTGTTGTACTTCTTTCAACTGAAATATTGAAATAAGGATGACTTGTTAGCCACTTTAATATTTAGTTTATTTGCGAGTTTGTGGGATATCGAAGAAACTTTAAGAAATATATAAGCAAAATGATACTAACTTTGTCATCTTTCTTCTGGAATTGAAACCCCATTTTCGTCACAATATTCCCAATTCTCTCTACCAATTCTTTAGTCGAAAGGATGGATGTGAATTTTATCTTTCTCTGAGAGACATCCTGGAATTCAAAGCACATTATAAGTGAAAGAGAATAAAATTTCCTCCAGTGTTACTTTACTTGATAGTTCCTCTAAAGAGAATCCCATATCCAAGCTTCCATGTTGATGGATCCCTCTCCACTTATAAAGCCAAAATTGATGATTAAATTAAGCTAAAGAAGCATTGTTCAGTTGTAAGCCTAAATTGTGCTGGAAATTCCTTCACAACAAATTTCTGTGTATGTTTAGTTCAAATCATAGTCATTATAAGAAGCCAAATGCTATTATATATTAGGATTTCAATATGAGGGAATTAGAATGGATTTTTACCTGAAAAATAAGCCATAAGGACTAAACAGTGTTTGTTGAGCGCATCATAAGAGCACCTTTGATATTATCCCCTTTGGAGTGACCATAATAAATCATTGCAAATGAGTTATAGTTTCGTTTGTCAACACTTTGAATGCTGTCACAAAGCAAGATGCTACCTTATTAAATTCATTCTTAGAAGTCGGAACACTATCAATTATTGTTAAAAAGGGGAAATGATTACACAATCCAAGACAACACACTTTTAGAAATAAAGCAATATCTGTTTCATAAAAAAATTAATGAGACCAAAACTTAAAAGGTTAATCGTTGAATTTCATTTGGGATGTTCATTAAATACTCAAATTTTGGTAACAAAAAAAAATCAAATTCTGATGATATTAATACTCAAATATCTTGCGAGAAAAAAAAAAGATTCACTCCGAAACAAAAGCAGTAGCCTATCTTCGTTCTCTTTGTTAAAAATAAAATACTCACTACTGATAGAATGCTACACCATTTCTTTGGTAGACAAAAAAAAAAAAAATACTCTTTGCCCCTGTTGGTTAATTTAAATTGCTTATGCAGTTCTTATGATTAATAGGTTGCCTGCTGTTTGGTTCTTTTCAATATATAGTAAAAAGATTACTGTTACATTTTACTTAGAAATGATATATTCAATAAAAAATGCTCAATAAAAAATGCTTGCTTTTCAAGTATATTCAAGTTTCAATACATAACACTGAAAGGTCTCTCTTTAAATTTCAAGGAAATGAGTCATTCTTGTCTGACTTGAAAATTCAAAAAATAAAAGTAAAAGTCATCTAAAAAGACCAATTAAAGAATTATGACTTATGAGTACCGATTTCGATCTTCCAACATGTTCCTTCTTGTGTTGTTCTTTATTTGCTCTGCTTCTACCTAATATTAATAATAGTTGCAATATTATAGTTAGTCAACCATCTTTCACACATCAACATACATGAATGTCAACATTTAAAAATAGCATTATAATGTCAGATGATTATTTTATGTTATGCCAAGCCCTCAGTAGGGTCAAGTCGGAAATCATCTGACATTATAATGCTATTTCTTTTCCTATTAAACTTAGAACTGGCTGATCCAGGGGTTCCTGTTCCAAAATTATCAAATCACAAAAGAATAGCATCCATGCTAAGAAAATAAAGATTCACATAAAAAACTCAAAAACAATGAGCATAAGTATGAACACACTTACGTTTTTAGCACCGAATTCTAGATCACTGACCATTCAATCATGTAAAGAGGATGAATAAACTTTAATTAGCCTATCACATAAAAGGAAATTATTAAGCTGACCAGAAGGCTAACATGAGAAAACACTATCTTCAACCAGCATAAAGATAATGAATTAAAATATCAAACAAAATAATAAAACTAATGAATGAATGTAACAAATCAAAAGATACACATCTGAAAATATTTTCATTTTAAGTAATTTTAAACTACATCTAGATGCTCAGAGTCAAGCAAGAAAAATTTTCAGTGCTTTGATTAAAGTTAAAAAGTAAAATGCCGTCAGGTATGGAAGTTCCGAATTTAGAATTGATGTAAAAACAATAATTGCATGGTTAAATTAAATATTGCCAAACTGAGTTTGTTGCAGGGAATCAATATACAGAAGGAGATTAAGGAATAAGATACCAAGAGCAAATGGTTACTTATTAAGGAATTGTAAAAATAAAGACAATAGCTGATCTTAACAATGAAAATAAATACACTTGAAAAACGTGTGCCATTAAGAGAAACAAAACCAATGTTCTTAGAAAGCTTGTTGATCATTTGGAGAACTTCATATTTCATAATCAACAATGAAACATACCACACCTAGACCAGTAATATCTCAAAAACAGATAAATTCAATTCTCAAAAATAACTTCTAAACGTAACTCACCTTTGACTAAAAATGATTTAGACCACTGTTTGAAAATAGCTGCTTCCTGGTAGCTCTTTGCCTAGAAATCAGACCATAAAAGACAAAAAAAAGCTTTCATGGAGTTGGGAATCCTGCAGAGCATAAAGTTCAAATAATCCAAACTTTTAAGGAACTTCACCTTAACACTAATGGAACTAATGAATTGAATGTAACAAGAATCAGAGTTAGAATAATCACGCACTTAGCAAGCTGCAGCTCAATGTGCTAACAGTGGGGAAAGCAAAACTAGAGAACTTATTCGGTACATGTCAAGCTCATGACCAATTTTAGACTGCACCTTGAGCTTTTCTAACTTTGGAAATACAACAAAAACAATCTCAACTACAGAGAGACCTTCACATTATTGTTTCATCACAGTTTGCCTTGTTATCTGCATAGATTTGAGAATGAAAAAAAATCAAATAAATAGAAAAGAAAAAAAGAGAGAACAATCCAAAAACAAATCCAGATCACTTGCAAAGTAAAATCACCAATGAAATTATAGCTTGAACTGATTTAACTGCCATAAAGAACAAATAATATTACCCTTTTCATCTTTTCATTAATCATACTCCTCCTTATCTGAAAATCCAAAAAAACCATACAAATAATGAAAATTGAAAACCACAAAGACAGAACAACTTCCAAAACGAAAAAGGAAAGGTAAAAATGATAAAACTTCCGACATTGTAAATATTCTCTTCTTCTTTGCTGAAAACCAAACCAGAACTTGCAGCTAACCACATAACCATTTAAATTAATGTTGTTTAACCAGTTGAGTATTAACCCAAAAGCATAACCATTGGCTTTGCTTCAAAGTCGCTATTTGTCTAGAGTGTGAAATTTTTTTTCGGTCAATACTTAAAAAACTGTAACATTAATATAAAATAATGCAAACAGAATAAATGACTTAAGCAAATAACAGGTTGGCAGTGAATCTTCCAAAGTACAAAAACGGAGAATATTACTGACCAGTAATCTAATGGCCTCAACTTCTAGATGTAGAGTTTCTTCAAGCCACCAATTATTGAGATCACATTGGTAAGTGAAACCTGTAGAGATTTTTTTTTTTTGGGGGGGGGAGAGAGTAATAACAAATAAGAATGTATTGACAATTTATAAGAACTGAAAATAGCAAAGAAGCAGGAAAACAAAAAGATGAAACAACCTATAGAAATGCATGTCAATGGAACTGAAATTTTTCCCGCAAATTGTGGTTATCGCGGATGGGGTCAGTTGATCAGCCATTTGATCGATGACTTAGAAGTCAGAAATCAGAGACCAGAGAGGGAACCCGTTGATCAAAGATTAGATTTTCTGTTTGGTATCTCTATTAATATATCATTTTAAGAAATTGAAAATCATAAAAAAAAATTCATAAATGACCGTAATTAAGATATAAAATCTCAACAAATCACTTCCTATTTTTCTTCAACTGAATTTCAATTTGAAATTTCGAAACATCCCCTGAAATGTCGATAATTTGGTTGTTATCAATTTTGCATGATTATAATTATAATAAATATAATATTTAAAATATAAAAATTCATAATTCAAAATCTTTAACAAATCCAAAATTTGACTCGATCAATTTAAATGATCGCTGATTTTTTGTTGCATAATTCTCTCCCTTCGGAATTGTTGGAGCATTAAGAGTGAGATTAATCAATCTATTAACGAGAGACACTTGTCGCGATTCTATAGTCTGCCACATATTTATTTTTATATTTTAAATTTTAATTTTAAATTTTAATAGATAGATAAATAATTATTTATTTGTCAATATCATTATGAATACCCAGTTTATTTGAAATAAAGAAAATTAATAAAATAAAATAAAGATTATTTTTAAACATCAATTATAAAAAGATAAATAATTACATCTTCTTCGCATACAAAGTATATATTTCAATAAATTATATGCTATAATATTTTTTAATATTCAATATAGTAGTAAAGCTTACGAAAAAATCAGAATTAAATTCTATTTATTTTAAGTAAAATAAAAACTTCTCTTTTGCAAAAATTTTTGACTCAAGTCATTAATTTGCTTTGATTTGAATTTTTAAATCAAAATAGGAGTAGATATTTGTCAACTTTTTGAAAAAAGAAAAGTATATGTGACCAACAATTTTCAAACCAATAAATCAGCCATAAAAGAATAGATAATTCAGTGTTTATAGAATATCCACAATAAAAACTATAGAATATTCCAAACCTAAAGCAATCATCAGACAACATTATATTTTTTAAAAAACAGAATATTCAAAACCTAAATAAATAGAACATCCAATTTAAATTATTAATTGATGTTGGTTGAATTTTTATTGCTTATCTAACATTATTTTTAGATGAAACACTTGCAAACATATACATGCAAATGTTGGAAATCGAGAGACGGCAGTAATAAAATTAACCTGGGACTGTTAGTATTGTTTCTTGTACTGTTAGTTGGTTGCTATCACTTTTGTAACCAAGTGAGAGATTGGAGTCCAAAATTTATATGGGAAAAGTACATTTATACCCCTGACTTTTAAAAAATTGTACAAATTTACCCCTGACTTTTGTGAAATACTTAATAATCCCTAACCTTCGAAAAAATAGTACAATTATGCCCCTTTGTAAGTTTGACTGAGCTAAAAGAAACGAAAACTTTCAATAGAATTCCTTTCAAAATCACTCACATGATGGAAAAGAAGAATCACAAACGTTTTTTTTAGTAGCTACATAAGCAATTTTCGTTTTTTTAGCCGAGTCAAACTAACAGAGGGGTATAATTGTACTGTTTTTACGAAGGTTAGGGGTTATTAAGTATTTCACAAAAGTCAGGGGTAAATTTGTACAATTTTTTAAAAGTCAGGGGTATAAATGTACTTTTCCCAATTTATATTTTCTACCTACTTCTCTTGGAATATATCTGTCTACATAAAATAAATATAAATAAAATCTCAATATGAATTCTCTCTAAATAATGCGATCTCTCCGTCCAAAGAAAGAAAATAAGGTAAATATTGATTTCTGAAAATTTGATACATTAGTACTAAAGAAGTAATATTAATAGAGGACCTAATTGGATGAATCTTTTGTTAACTTAGCTATGGGTCTGTCTTTAATTCAACAATAATTTAATATACCAATTAAATATGTTTTCTTTGTTGTTTAAACCTAAAATTGTGCATTAATAAAAGGAGGTGATAGATAAATAATTATTATAAAATTCTAATATTTTGATATTTTTTAATAAAATATTATAAAAATGCTAAATAATAAAAATATCTAAATTCTAAATTAATTATTCTTTGTGTGGCATCGGCGTAAATAGCGAAGGAAAATAAAAAACTCGAACTCTTGCAAATTGCAACAACAATATGTCAAAAATGTGACACCTCTCCTTTTTTAGTTTGCAAAAGTCATATGTGACAAATGCATAAAAAACTTATAGACATGTATTTTTTTCATTTTATAATTACGCCAACGATTTCCATATTTTATTTCATAAGAACGATATTCATATTTAAATAGTACAATTAATTTGTAAACCCCAACCTTCTCGTAATCCAAACTACGGAATTATTCTGTAAATTCGCTGAGATATTCGGACTCAGAGGATTTTTCCAAGTGAAATAGGATGTATCGTTGGTCCCAGTTGCGCCGAAAACCGAGTCGTTAATTCCACTGATGGTACCGGCTTAGCGCCGTCGGGAGTTACAAGAAGCGAAAACAAGAACACAGGAACGATCACGAAAATATTTAGGACACGAAAACAAACACCTACGTTAAAGGTTCGGCCCAGAACGAACCGAACCACGAAATTACGAAACTGCCACTCACAAGTGGCTATATAAAGGAAACACATGAGCTTTCACCTCATTTGCTTCCTTCACCAGCGAGAGAATTGACAGAGAATTGATTTAAGAATTGATTCTGAGTCAATTCTCCACTATTCATCGGCGGCTTCTGATCGCGATAACTTTTGATCCGGTGCTCCGATTGACGCACCGTTGCGGCTACCCGGAGCTTATCACCTCCTCTACGTATCTAACCTAGGATTGAGGTATGGGTATCGAGATTTTCCTACTCAATTTCCCTTTCCAATTCTGCTAAGCTCAAGGTTTGCTAGCCTTGTGTGATTTTCGAAAATTCAACATCATAGGTGATGTTCTAGCTTGCTCTTGAACCGTGCTTCAAGACTACAACGTCAAAAACGGTGATATAACTCCAACCATATGTTCATCAACTTTGCATGAACTGATATCTTAGGATTTTGGGTGTTTGGGTGTTAAATTGTTGTTGTAGGTTGTGTGTGATGCTAAGGAAGGATTGGTAGAGCTAGGAGTAGCTTGGTGAACCTCTTGGAGACCATGAAGTTGATGGTGGTGCTTGATGCTCAAAGAGCGGAGGAGCCGCATTTGGTGTACCTTTGAGCGTGGGAATCCAAGTACGGTTTAGGATTCGTTAAAGCATGGGTTAATCTAGCATGATAAACTAGGCTAGTGGACCTAGTGTAACCTTGAACATGATAGAATGGGTAGGATTCTGAGCTGGGTATGTTATGTGATTATGTGCTATTTGCTTGGTTGATGATGAATAATTATGATGCATGATGATGTTTGTGTGATTGTGACTTTGTGCCGAAAATGGTTTTAAGAAAAAGCGAGGCTTCGTGCCGAGTATGGTTTTGAAAAGAATGCGGAAGGCTTATACATGAGATGGGAGAAGATATGAGAAAGAGATGTTTTTTGAGAAAGAAGAGCCCGAGGGGCAGGTATTGTTTTGAGAAAAAGGAGTCCGAGGGGCAAGATATGATTTAGAAAGTGGGGATGGTTTTGAAAAGGTATTTTAGAAGAGGTTTTGCAAAGAAATGGTTGGTTTTCTAGTGATTTAAGAAAAATAGGTCTTCGGGCGAGCTTCGGCAAGCCGGAACCTTGGTTTAAACGGTTTTGAAAGTGGTTTTAAAGAAAAGGATTTGAAATATGTTGTGTGACTTGAAGACGTTTTGAAAATGGTTGGAATTGGCCTAGGGAGCAAAAGCTTTAAGGGTTTTAAACTTGTAAATTCTGCAGAATTGCAGTAATCGATTCTATCTGCAACAGATTCGATTCTCTGAGCCATTTTCTAAGAGAAATGGGATTTCTAGAGCAAAGAATCGATTCCCATGATTTGAGAATCGATTCAGAAAATCACAGAGGCCAATTGATCATCGTATGAATCGATTCTAGCCCTTCAGAGTCGATTCTGATGATGATCTTTCTCTTGAAAAAGTTTTCTAAGTGTTTCGAGTCGATTTGATGGGTTCCAGAATCGATTCATAAGTGGACAGAAACGAAACATATTTGAAAGGGTTGCAGAAAATCGATTCAAATGTCCTCCGAGTCGATTCTATTTTAGAAATGATTTAAAAAGGGGCCCATGAATTGATTCGGGGTGAGCCAGAGTCGATTCACTAGTGTCCAGGATTGGTTTTTGAAGTGCAAAACCCACTTGGAGTCGATTCTTCCTCTTCAGAATCGATTCCAAGAGTAAAGAACTTGGTTTTAGAAAGGAATCCCACAAGTGAAAGAGAAAGGAGCTACATCTCATGTGTAACACCCCAATATCGACAAACCATGCCGCGAACACGTTTTGCCGATGCTAGGTTGCTACGACCTACACTTCTTACTTTTCGTAAGTACCGACCGTTTGAAACCACATAACTTAACTATCATTTTATACAAAAGTAGAGCGATACACATGAGTACACCGAAAATCCTTTTATACATACATAAAATATCTGATACAAGTGGTCCAATGATAAACTACAAGCCAGCGAAGCTTAGGCTTTACATATATGCTTACATGACTCTAAATACAGACACTTCTATTTCTCCAAACTTGACCACGACTCATAACTATGCAGCGGAGAACTCCTACTACCATGAAATGCATCGCCGCTTCACTTATATTCCAGAATGTGAACCTGTAGTCTGAAATACAATTGAACAATACGGGGTGAGAATCCCAACCACTGGATTCTCAGTACGGTAAAGGCTCCGAAACTACATAAAGTAAGCTAGCAGGATCACACGAGGCAATCCTACTCGTCACTCGAGTTTTCTCAAGGTTAACCTCGCAAGCGCGGCATACAACTCTCTCTCTTAGAGGCTACTAGGGTTCCTTATCTAGTTGTTCGTTCCTTCTTTTTCCTCTAATATCTTATCCTAATCTTTCCTTTTCTCTTCTCTATAATTCCTTCATCATCCTATTCTCGCCCAAGACCCACAACACAAGCAAACACAAGCAAGGCATACAAACAAGCAAGTCATCCATAAAACAACTACCAATTAATTCAACAAGTAGGCACACCCAAACAATGTCAATCAAATGCACGTGATGCATGGCTGACCCTACGGCTATGATAAGCTCACCCGGTCGGTTCCATTAGCCAACCCGACTGATCCAGTATATATCCCGGATCACTGTCGTACGCACTTCCCCGAGGACAACTCGCTCATTGCCCCAAACGTTTACGTTCTTTCTTTCTCATATATATATTTGGGGGTTTCATATCTCTATAAGTACTCCGGGACATTAGCCCTATTGACCCCCCATGGCACGCACTACGCCGGTAGTCCGCTATTGCCGTAAGCCGGGTCGTCAGCCCGCAGGCCCCCCTTGTCACTTCGGCTCACGTAATGTCATCTCGGGTGACACTCTTCCTCATATCGAGGGGATAAGGCACTATACATGAGATGTAGCTCGTATCTCTTTCACTTGTGGGATTTCTTTCCTTCTCAATCATTTCCTTTCTAAAACAAAGTTCCTTACTCTTGGAATCGATTCTGAAGAGGAAGAATCGACTCCAAATGGGTTTTGCACTTCAAAAACAAATTCTGGACACTAGTGAATCGACTCTGGCTCACCCCGAATCGATTCACGGGCCCTTTTTCCAAATCATTTCTAAAACAAAATCGACTCGGAGAACATCCGAATCGATTCGCTGCAACCTTTTCAAATCACTTTCGTTCCTGTCCACTTATGAATTGATTCTGGAACCCATCAAATCGACTCGAAACACTTAGAAAACTTTTTCAAGAAAATGATCATCATCAGAATCGACTCTGAAAGGCTAGAATCGATTCATATGATGATCAATTGGCCTCTGTGATAATCTGAATCGATTCTCAAGTCATGGGAATCGATTCTTTGCTCTCGAAATCCCATTTTTCTTAGAAAATGGCTCAGAGAATCGACTCTGTTGCAGGTAGAATGGATTCTCTGGAGCTCTGCTACAATTTTGCAGAATTCTCAAGTGTAAACTCTCAAATCTTTTTGCTCCCTAGGCCAATTTTAACCGTTTTCAAAATGTTTTCAAGCACACATAACATGTTTCAAATCCTTTTCCTTAAAACCACTTTCAAAACCATTTAAACCAAGGTTCCGGCTTGCCGAAGCTCACCCGAAAACCCAATTCCTTAAATCCTTTAGAAAACCAACCATTTCTTTGCAAAACCACTTCTAAAACACTTTTCCAAAACCATTCCCACTTTCTCAATTCATATCTCGCCCCTCGGGCTCATTTTCTCAAAACAATTCTTGTCCCTCGGGCCTATCTTTCTTTAAAACGTCTCTTGCTCCTCGGGCTTATCTTTCTCAATAACTCATCTCGTTTCCCATCTCATGTATAATCCTTCCGTTATCTTTTTAAAACATGCTCGGCACGAAGCCTCGCTTTCTTTAAAAACCATTTTTCGGCACGAGGCCACAATCTCACAAGCATCATCATGCATCATCATTATTCATCATCAAACAACAAATAGCACACAACCACATAGCATACCCAGCTCACAATTCTACCCATTCTAACATGTTCAAGGTTATACTAGGTCCACTAGCCTAGTTTATCATGCTAGATTAACCCATGCTTTAACGAATCCTAAACCGTACCTGGATTCCAACGCTCAAAGGTACACCAGATGTGGTTCCTCCGCTCTTTGAGCATCCAAGCACCACCATCAACCTCATGGTCTTCCAGAGGTTCACCAAGCTACTCCTAGCTCTACCAATCCTTCCTTAGCATCATACTTGACCTACAATCACAATTTAATACCCAAACACCCAAATTCCTAAGTTACTAGTTCATGCAAAGTTGATGAACATAGGGTTGGAGTTATCTCACCCATGTAGTCTTGAAGCACGGCTCAAGAGCAAGCAAGAACATCACCTATGATGTTGCATTTTCGAAAATCACACAAGGTTAGTAAACCTTGAGTTGAGCAGAAATGAAAACGAAGATTGAGTAGGGAAATCTTGATACCCATACCTCAATCCTAGGTTAGATGCGTAGAGGAGGTGATAAGCTTTGTTAACCATGTTACAATATGTATAAGTTCATTTGATTAGGTTTTGATGAATGACAAATATTGAAGTTGAGGATAAGCGTTGGAAGCAAGCAACAAAGCAAGAAGACGAGTCCGCAAGCTTTGAAGATGGTTTAGTATCTTAGGATTTAGGTAAACTTCTTGTCAAGAACCAAAGTTTATTATCTCTCTCACACACACACAAGAAAATGTTTTTAAAGAAAAGGTTTTATGAAAACTATGGCCGTAAATGTTTTATAACTTGTTTTATAAATTAGTGAGTTTAAAACTTCGTGCATGCTGTCAATCTTGACCTTTGTGCACTAAAATGATGATAACTTGAGCTACAGAAGTCCAAACGATGCCGTTCTTGTTGCATTAGAAAGCTAACGTCCGGGGCTTCAGTTTGATATAAATATGTATAACTGTTTTTTATGGAAAGCATCGATGCTTTCCTCAAAACAACGATGCTTTACGCTAAAACTCGAAAACATCGATGCTTATATAAAAGCATCGATGCTTTATCATGAAAATTCAAAAAATCCTTATAACGGATACATAAAACATCGATGTTTTCACTGTAGCATCGATGCTTTAGTTATAAATTGCTTAAAAACGGCTAGTTTGACTAAACGATTTGATTCCATTCACATCCCAACGGCTCTATGCTTTTGGGAGTCTATAAATACAAGGTTTTAAGCCTCATTTGATACACAACTCTTGCTTAAACCTTTCTTGATCATATACTTGATTTCATAT
>JASCZI010242932.1:0-14382 GCA_036250425.1 Stylosanthes scabra | reverse complement strand
CCCACGCATATGCGTAGGATGGCACGCATATGCGTGGGAGGATGGGGAAAAGGAAGTGCGTGGGGTGTTGGTCTGTGTAGTTGTGTGCGTAGGGTGTTGGTCTGTGGCCAATGGATGAGAGTCCCACGCATATGCGTAGAAATGTACGCATATGCGTGGGTGGTAAGTGATGGTTGGGTTAAAGGGTGAAGTGGGTGAGTCATTTGTGAGTCACGTTTGGATCATGTTGAAGCGTGGTTCAAACGTGACTTGAGGGTGTAGTTGCTAAGCTTGGACTCCCCTTGGATAGCTCACGTTTGGAATGGGCTAGGCGTGACTCTGGAACGTGACTTGAGTGAGCTTTCCACGCATATGCGTGGATGACTGATCCACCACGCATATGCGTGGTCTGGTGTGACTCCACCACGCATATGCGTGGTCTGGTGAAGTTGCTTGCTGCCAAAGTGTTTTCCACGCATATGCGTGGATGACTGATCCATCACGCATATGCGTGGTCTTCTACGCCTATGTGTGCAAAGGATGGACTTGACTTGATGTAGCACGCATATGCGTGCTCTTCCACGCATATGCGTGGAGTCTGTGCATCATGGTGAGTCATGTTTAAGTGATGGTCACGTTTGGCTCATACATATATATCATTAACCTAGTGAATAATATTTGTGTTTTTTTTTAACATTATTTAAATTATAATAATTCTCATAAAATATTATAAGGTAACCGTTTTTAACGGATGTGTTAAGGGTGTAGTGGAATTAAGTTTTCACCCTTCCTTATGCATAATCGAACTCCCGAGCTCAAGATATCTTTAAAAGACCAGTTTTTATAAATTCAAGGTTTTATCCGATTTTTCCATAATAAAATTGGTGGCGACTCCATGATTCAATTCTTTTTTTCAAATTTTTTTGGTCGCATCCTCGTCGTAAGGTAGTCCGTTTCGGACACGGTAGCGACACTATCAATGAAGGAATTCTTGTTAACATGTAAATTCCAAGGGGTAAACTTCCAATATATATAATATGCAATAGTAAATTCGAATGGTAATTTAGACATCCATCTTAAAGTTGTGGAAAATATATAACACCGGCAGAATATATAAAAAAACCAAATTCATTCGCCGAAATAGGGAAAATGCCAAATATACCAAAGTAGAACGAACACATTATAAACTATCAGATAGCACTCTGATAGCATGAACTAAAAGTGTTATTTTGATCTAGTAGTTTTTAAACATTCACAACCAACAATAATGTTTGGGAAAAAATGTTTATAATTATTATAATTATAAAGTTCTAAAATGAATCCATTGTAGAGATTTTAAAATAGCTTACCTTAAGTTTCTATTGGTACAACTATAAAACAGATTGAGTTCTGGCAAAAAATTCCAACAGTTATAAAAGGTAGAAATATTCAACAAAATTAGTTATCTCTTGTCTAATAATAGCTCAAAATAATTCAGACGATTTATCGGTTGGAACCAAATTGCTTTATCTTCCATCTAACTCTTTTGTCTTGGAACCAAATTGCAATATGTTTGAATTGAAAGTCAAAAGCCCTTGCAAGCTACATTTCCCTCTCATGTGCAAGTTTTTTTCCCTAACTCAAAAAGCTTTACTGAAGAGTTTTCACTTGCTCCATGTTCAGTTTCCTCTTCTTTTCCCATACTTGTGATTCATCATCCGAAAGCTTCTTCTTCACCAATCGCTTAACATAAAACTAATCATGCATTTCCAAAATTAAAAAAAATAATGAACAGTAAATAATATGAATTAAGAGAAATATTGAGGCAAGTATTTTAAATAACAATCAAATGGCAATGAGGACATGAACGACAACATAGACAAAAAAACTTTCTTATTAACAAAATGATCAAGAGGTCTTCTTTTCTTTCTTTAAAGAGTATTAAATTTATATTAAAGAGTGTTAAATTTCCAAGAGTAATGCTAAGTTACTTATACATACCTCTACATTTAAGGAGGGCTTGATGCATGATATTAATTCGATTTGGGGCCATCAAAATCAGTAATTCATATTTTTCTTTAGAATTTTCTCGTAAAACTGTTTGCATATATACATATACATATATATCTTAAATGAGTCATATAGAGTAAACCATATCTACTTATATGTTACTACTTTTTGTTTCTAACAGTCTAGGCTGGTTCTAAAATTTTCAGAATGCATACAATAATAGCACTATCGTTCAATAAAGAAAAACGTCGTTGATTTTATTTGAAACTTCAAATCCATCAAGCTGGTTGAGAAGTTCCAGCATAGTATGTTGGACATCACTATCACCATGAAAGGGCATACTCTTTTATATGTTAAATGTCAACCATATGGAGGATATTAATTGCATGGAGGATTCAAACTTGGTTTAGAGGTGATAGGGCATACTATTTTATTTATTTGACATTAAAAAATTATTAAGGGCATGAAATTTATAAACAAAATCTGTAAGGAAACATAATGTCCAATGACAATTCTTTCTATAAAAATCAAATAAGCTAATACAATTCCAATCTAGATAATCAAATACCTCATGCACTGCTAAAGATTTTGAAAAACTTATTATGAACAAATAACCTCTTAATGCTAAATTGGACGATTTAGCTCGAATATGAGCTGCAAACTTACACTAAAGTAGTGAGACATAGGATTAACATTATTACTAAGGAAGCTAGAAAACCCATTTCATTGAAAACTCTGATACATAAAAAAACACATTTAAAGGAGATTCACCAGTGTGTTCTTTGGATTACGAAACAATTATTTAAATCTATGAGCTTATTGCACACATTGCAGAATTCTATATAAATATAAAAGTTGGTTGCAGGCAATCCTATCTTCAAATTTGTTAAAAATACTTGTGTGATCAAATGCTTATACATACATTAACTATGAAAAGCACATCCAGTGATACACCCAAATCAAAGATAGAGAAACAAGAAGCATGACAAAGTTAGAAAACTTAATAACTTTCTTAAGATACACTGCCCTAGTTTGATAATGAAATGAATTTTAAATTAAATAAATTGCACTACCAAGAGACAACCAAGTGTACTCCAAGCCCTATTTTTCCACTTGATATTATCACATCTATTTCATGTAGAAAGCAAAATTTTTGTACATTGATCATATGTCATAATCTTTTCGGAAAAAATTCGAGAAAACCTTGAGTACAATAACTAAATTTAAAAAGATATAGCTAATACACCATTCAATATTTATTTTTGGAAAAGGAATTGTATAATATAAGAAAGATTGCAAATCTAGTTTTGCATATCCTTTTTTGCCATTGCACTTGCCTTATTATTTCTGGATGTGCTCTAGATACAAATACAATAAATCATTCCTTCTCATTATTGCTGCATTATGTAACCATTCTCATACACAATATGTGAAACTTGTTTATGCAACCGATCATTTTCTTTCATCAACAACTTGTTCATTGCTGTAAGCTTCCGATTCACAGTTTAGAGCCGTGAAGAATCTTTTCTCTGCTTGTCCCTACACCTGCATCATGATTAAATTATTAAATATCAACAAGAATTAAATTCAAAGGTTAAAAATTTTGTTTTGCAACTTACTATTTACATCAGGACTACATCCAAGGCCATTTAACTCTAAAAATAATTACATCAATTGAAATATAAGATAATACTAACCTTTATTATCGCACCAACCTTACTTCTAATCCTTGATATGTTTGAGCAACATCTACCAATCAATCCACAAACATTGTTTTCAAAGTTAGTATCTTGAACGTAACATCATCAAGTGAGATTGGTTGTCATATTCCATTCCATTCTTGCCTTGATCATTAGGGTCTGCAAAATATTAACTGTGCTCACTAAGAAAATACAATGATAGATTTTCTTATGAATTAAAATTACTTTTTCACTTGCCAACAAATTTAAATGAAAATGCAGTAATTAATAATCCTCAGATAAATTAAGTTCAGCTGTTGTTGCCAAAAAACCGTAGAAATTATTTTAATTTAAATCCTAAAGCTTCACTTTTTTTCGTACTAAGACCAATGACAACAATTGATCAACTTTTAGCCTTGCATTCCCTTTATACTTTCAAATAACAAACATTGTTTATTATTATATCTCTATATTTATAAACTATAAACCTTTCTTCACTCAAATTTATACATTAAAAGTTGGACAAATAAAGCATTTTTATTTCATCATAAGGAAGCGATTTCTGCTCTAAATCATATAATGAAAATATTATCTAATGAACATTTCTCAAACAAATTGGAATTATTAATTATCAAATACTATCTCAAAATTTGAAAAGGTAAAAACATTGAGAGTGAGGCTAAATGAGAGAAAGAAATTGTTGGATTATCCATTTCTTATTATTCTTCTTAAACTTCTTGGTTTTTGCATATAACTCACTACTAAAAATTTGAGCGTATAGAAAGTAAGTGAAGATAAAAGACACAGTTTCGTAATCATTTCTAAAAGATTATCTGATTACCAGTATCTCAGGCAAAGTTTCTCTCTCATTTTACAATGTTTCTTATGTGTTACCAAAATGAAGAAAAGGCCCTGCCAAAGGGTATTCACCTTGATTCTGAGTGTCATATTTAGAGCAATTAATAGCCAACTCCCTCACTAAAGCATACATAGAACAATTATGATCTATGAGGCTGAACATAAAGGCAATCAATTATGATTCCTTCTACCAATAACAATCCATATATTCATCAATTATACTATTAAATAGTTCATTTTAAACTTGAATATAAAGCCAAGCTAACATAAGAAGCAATAAAATAAATAAAACAAATCCATTGTAAATTGAAAGAAAGGAAATCATATCCGATCCAAGTTGTTTAGCATTCAAATTCAGGACTTATTCAAACTTCTTTATAAGATCTGGAGGGTAATGCCAATTGAAATATCAACAGCTGAAAAGGAAAGGCCAATGATTAAGTGTTACAATATGCAAAGTTCTCCTAATATTCTATTTCTTAATTTCTCACAAGTGAAAGAATAAGAATTAAGAAGAATCTGCATTATAATATTGGAACTTAAATTCATCTCATTGATATATTCAACAGTGACAAATGATCTACAAGACTCCTCAAGAAGGAAGAAGAAGATAATGATGAAGGATGAAGGAGGAGAAAGTGATTGTTGTTTATAATAACGTTGTGTTGTTGTTCAACTTCATGATTTGTCTACCAAAAAACAGAAATGACGTTTGAACTATTTGAACTCAAAAAATAAAATGACAATGAAGGCAGAAACCACGCACCTCACATGGACGAGCAAAAACACAATGAAAGAAGTCAGGTTCCTTATGACATAGGCACATAAAAAAAAAACAAGAAATCCAAGAAATGAAGATATAATTTTTCAGTAGAGCACCCAACAATTTTCTCAACTTCTTCATTGAAGACTAAGATATAATGCTTCCACTTTTATCAGAAACTTTGATCAACAAGAAAGATTTGAACTGTGAGAAAAATAAAAGATCAAAAAAGTTGAAACCTAGTTTTATAGTGTACCCATAATTTAAGTAAACTAACCACTAGGACCGATGAAGGTTATGGAAGTTGAAAGACAGTGTGATCGCTCTGGACGCAGCAAGACCCTTTGCCACCACTGCAGCAGTCAGTGTAACGCCCTAAAATTTATTTACTGAGCTAAACTCTTAGTAAAAAAACTTAAAGCATTACGACATGAGAAATGAGTATTATTAATATTATTATAGTGGAAGAATTATAATATTCTAAGAGCCATAAAATTTTGAAATTGTTCTGTGTCGGTGGTCAGAAAAGAGCTCCTCCTCGAATGCAAGTGCTCGGCTTGGCTACGAAGAGGATGGATACACGGCGGCCAGAGCCTAAAACGGTAGGAAATGGTACCTAAAAGGTACTTCGACGCTCAAGTCAGTAAATAGATTATTTGTGGGTAAAGGAGAGAAATCATACCTTGACCTAGGTTTACTAAGTGTATTTATAGAGAATGATTGAGAGTGTCTATTGTTCCGTTAGGGTCAAGTTAATGAATCCTTATTATTTAGCTGCGGTTACAAGTTCTTATTGCAGTTATGCCATTATGAATTTAATTCATTAATGTTATTTTTCGTTACTTGATGGTTACAAGTTCTTGTCTTCCGTTACTGTTTACCTATTTAGTCACATGCCTAAATAGGTTAATTTAGATTGTTGAGCCGAGTTATGTGTTTCACCAAGTTGATGTGGTTTTGGGCCAAGGTCTTGACGGGCCATATCATAGCCCCCAAGCTTGAGTTGTTTTATTTTTGAAATAACCAGGTTGAGCTTTTAGTTATAACTCGGCGGAGTAGTAATGAATGGAAATAGTTAATATGGATGTAAGCCCCCAAGGTCAACTTGGGTATTTGAAGGATAAATAGTCAAGCCTTTCATTAGACATTGTCATCTGAAGGAGGAGAATTAAAAAGGATGTTTTGATGCTGAAAGTAGGGAGTTGACTAAATATCGGTTAGAAAGCAGGCCAAAACATGTTGGAGTCGACTTGAAGAGGCCTATCAGATAAGTCTCCGATTAAATATCGGTTAGAAAGTTGACCCAAAGAGGTCAGAGTCGTCCTAAAGAGGTTGGTCAGATAAAGCTCCGATAAAATATCCGCTTGAAAGTCGACCCGAAAAGGTCGGTTAGATAATGCTCCGATAAAAAAATCTGTTTGAAAGTCGACCCGAAGAGGTCGGTTAGATAATGGTCCGATAAAAATCGATTAGAAGGCCGACCCGAAGAGGCCGATTAGATAAATAAAGCTCTCCCAAAAGACCCTTCACCATAACTTCCGAAAGAAGTCAATCCGCTCTCTAGTGAGCATCGGAATCTGCATTTGAAAAACATGTGAACATACGGAGCGATAACCCCAAATCACTAGGTTCTCAGTATGGTAAAAAAGCCCAAAAATTAAGATATAAGCTAACAGGAATCCAACGGACAATTCTAAATTCTTTACTTGTTTCCCCTCACATTCACATCGCACCCTTAGTAACACTCTAGGAAACTAAGAAAAACGTTAGAATATACAAACACAAGGCGAAACAATACAAAGAATTCACAAATAGAATCACTTAGTACAAGCAACAAGCAAGCATGTTATCATTAACAATTTCACACACCGAGGAATTCAATCCAAACTAAACAACCAAATGCATATGATGTATGCCTTGTCCTACGGCTAATGAGATCATTTGGTCGGTTATACTAGTCAACCCGACTAATCTAGTACTAGTCCTGGATCACTATCAGAAACGCACATCCCTGAGGATGTTCGTTCATGCCCCAACGTTTATCCTATAACATAGCTGGGGGTTTTAGTTGATCACAAGGTCGTTCGTTCATGCCATTGGCATTTCGTTTACGCCTCATATGTCTGAGAGTCCGCTATTGTCTAGGAGTAAGGAAATTAATCTCAAAAAGGGCTCACACACTCACCGACTCACGTATCCTTCCTTTTTCCATCATTTATACCCTTAAAAAAGTAATTATTAAGTCTAGGGAGTGGGAGAAGACATGGTATTAGAGATAAATTGATGGATCTTGAAAACATAGTTTTTATAAGGCTAGAATCAACTCAGGATTGGAATGAGTCGACTCCCTAGAGCCATCGTTGAAGAATTTCTTCTTTGGGTTTTGAATCGACTCATGGGGTCCATGAATCGACTCACACTTAATGAATCGGCTCTACCCCAATCAAGTCGACTTTTCACACTTAAGAGAATCTTTCATTTTGTTTTGGGATAATTGAGTCGACTCAGGACGGGAAAAATCGACTCTCTGGAACACGAAATTATAAATTTTGCTACAGATAAAAAATGAATCGATTCATACTTTACTTGAGTCGACTCTGTACTTAGAGAAATATTCATTTTCGTTTTCACAAGAAGTGAATTAACTCAAGCAAGGAAGAATCGACTCATCAGTTCCCGAAATTTTTCTTTCACTTAAAATTCAAACTTTAATAACTCTTCACTCGTTTACCCAAATTCAGCCATTCCAAAATCAGTTGATAGAATTCAACTTCAGTTAATTTCACCTAGTTTTCTCAAAGTTATGTGAAACATAGAGTGAGGAATCACTCACCAAAGTTTACCCAAAACCAGTTTTTTGCCAAAAATCAGAACATATCATTTTACATTCCAATCCTTTCTAAAACCATATCTCCACACTCCTAACTTTCATTCATTTTATCCATTACTTACAAGACTTAATTATTCACACTCAATAGCATGAAATTCAAAATTTACACACACACATATCAACACCATTGAATTCAAGTCATCAATATCATAGACAAGCATCAATCAAAACAATCAATGGGCAACTAATACATGTTTTCATATGAGATTACATATTAACTTCTAGAATCTTAAATCGTACCTCTTGAAGCCTAATTTGTTTTTCAAGCACTAATCCTTGCCAATTTTCCAAATTCCTTCCTAGTGCAAGAACCTCCTCAAATCCAAATCACCCACCTATTTTTGCACTTCCACAAGCACTGAAATGGTCTCTAATACCACAAACAACATTTTTCAACTTAGGGTTCATGACCAAGGAAGTTGGTTGATGAATCCTTGCTCTAACCCAAGCTAAGGTGCTCCTAAAACACAAGAGTCAAGCTTTGAGTTCCAACTCATTGAACAGGGTTTCCACAAGTTTTCAAGAGAGAAAAGGGGAAGGATTTCTCGAATTCTTACCAAATTTCTTGGTAGGGTTTTGAAGAGGATGAAGAGAGCTTCACGTAGCCACAAACGCGGCGGCAATCGGAGCTCCGATGTGAGAGATACGGAAAAGAGAAGTTGGAGGAGTGAGAGAACACGAGTTTTCCTATTCTCTTTTCTCTTGTTGTTGTTGGGTTGTGTGTGTGAGGAAGAAGAAACGTGAGTTCCTTTAAGTGACAAGGGCAATCTTGCCCTTTCACTCATCTTCACTTTGGGCCAAAAATTGTTAAAATTAGGTGCTCAGATTTTACTTTAATTAACTTTCTACCCCTCTTTATCTTCATATCCCAATAATTATTATTATAAAATCCTGGTATTTAAATTTAGGGTTTACAATCGGACCACCAATACCACAACCAGGACGACAACATCAATGACACTATTCTCCTCCCTCATTGTTTGTATCTTCTTTCTCTTTGGTTTCCTTGAACGACGACGAGACCATCTTTTTTTCTCCCTCCCTAGCGTCACCACTTTCTTTCTCTCCTCGCGCTCATTCTGGTGGTGGTGGTGATGGTTTGAAACAATGGAAAGAGTTAAGAGAGAAAAGCAATTAAAAGGAAAGGTGAGAGAGAATAAAATGATAATTTAAAACTTTTTAAAAAATAAAATCTAATCCTTTTTTTTAGGTGGGAGAATTCCCGCTCATGAATTTTAGTTTGTTTTAAAATTTAGAGTAAAGTATCGTTTTCGTCCCTAACATTTAGGGTAAGTTCTAAAAATGTCTCTAACGTTTAAAACGTCCTATTTGTGTCCTTAACGTTTTGAAATCGTATCAATTTTGTCCTACCATCAAGAAATGCTGAAAATTACCCACAAAATCATATACGTAAATGTTAGTTTACAACACCAAAGTGTTATAAGTAACATATTTATTTTATTCATACCCATTATTATTTCTCACACTGTACGAACATAACACAAATACCATAAAGAAGAAAAACAAACAATGCTTCTTCTTTCTCACCAAAACCTTATAATTTTTTAGTTTTTCAAGTGTAATTGTCGTAAAGATTGCATCTAGAAAGTTATTGGTTAATTAATTTTGCATTTGAAAGAATTTATTATTAGGATTTATTCTAATAGAAGAGTTGATGGTGGGACAAGATTGATACGATTTCAAAACATTAGGGACATAAATAGAACGTTTTAAACGTTAGAGACATCTTTAGGACTTACCCCAAACGTTAGGGACGAAAACGATACTTTACCCTAAAATTTAAGTTGTAAATTTTTTTTTTCTTTGGGACTTGTAGTGTGGCTTTTAGGAACAATGAAATTTTTTTTTTTTTTGCCACTTGTCAACTGAAGAGGAGGAATTCACCATCTGAGGGTTAAACTTATTTGATTTGATAATAAATTATTACAAATCAGTTAGTTATTACAAATATGATTTTATATACAACATAAGTAATGTAAATCAATATTTAAAATTAAAATGAAGAAATTAAAAATATCACAATTAATTTAAAAAAAACGTTTTCATTATATTTTTATAAAATATTCTTTTATATATTCTTTTATTATAAGATTAAAATTTGATATGTTTCATACGATGTTAATTAAACAAATCTTAAATCTTTATTTATTATTATATTTTATATCAATAGCTTAAATTTTGAGTTTACAATTTATAGTCTAGAATTTAAATTTTTTGCGCTTAGAGTGGTTTACAGTTTACAAAACTTAGGTTTTATAATAATTCAAAGAATGTTACAATATTTGGCAAAAAATAATAAATTGTGTTAATTCTTTAGCATTACTGTTTAATAAATGCTCCATAATCAAGATAGAAAAAAATCAAGTACTTGAAATTAAAAAAGTAAATTAAAAACGTAAAATATAAAATCAACAAGATCAAAATTCGATAACCATAAGAGCTAGTATAAATTTTATAAAATCAATTAACAATTTAAAATTATAATAATAAAAAAATTTAAGAGTTAAATAGAGATTTTAACTATATAATGTTTTAATTGTATTTGTATCAACTATTAATATTTTAACGCTTTATTGGTTTTACTTTCGTGAACGAGTGAACCATATCACCATATACCACAAACATGGCAAATCAATTTAATCATTTCATAAAAAAATCTAAATTTTTAAGCAAAATAAAATTAATTTAAACTTTTTTATGAATTAAAAGTATCGTCGATTAAATATATTATATTAAAATAATATATAGTTTTGTTTTAATTTTTGTCTTTATATTATATTCAAGTGGGCAATAATTATTTTCTCAATAAAATATAATTTTTGTCTATGAATATTTTTAAATTTTTTATAAAATATTAAGGACAAAAAATATATTTATCCCATTCTCTAATATAATTATAATCAACTTAAATTTTCTTAGATGTTCCGCTAAATTCATGGAAATTAAATAGGTTGAACACTATGAACAAATTATTTTGTTAATATAAAAGTTGATAAACACCACGCAAAAGTTTTTATTCTTATGTTAAAGTATTATTGGAATAACCAGTGTTATTAATTGAAATTTTAATTCAAAAAAGTAAACATTAGTTTTATATGCATTAAAAAATAAATAAACTTAATAAAATTATTAAAATTATGCAATAAATAATTTTGGTTGAATATTTGTACGATTTTACTAAACTAATACAATAAAAATACTTAAGAGTTAATAATTTATATTAGCCAATATTTTCAACAAGCAACCTGATATATCTTTAAACTAATAGTCCAATTTTATACTTTTAACCAATGTTTTTTAATTCATAGCTCATTACCGACTAAAAATAATAAATCATACTATTTATGTTACATTGTTCTTATTTTAATTTGTAAGAAATAGTAAATTAAAGGGAAAACTAACTTTTTTCTCATAAACGTTAGGGTGAAAAATCAATTTAGTCACGCTCGTATTTTTGCCACCAATATGGTCACTAAGGTCCCTATTTATTTTTTTGGACAAAAATGCCCTTTTATTTATTTTTATTTTTTCCTTCCCGCGAAAGGCAAAACGAATCTTCACTCACCTTCTCATTCATTCACTCTCTCTCTCATTCACTCTCTCACAACATGGAAAAAAAAAAAAAAAGAAACACTCATGGGGAAGCTACGCTCTCAAGGTTGATTCCAGATTCTATGAATGGTTGAACGTTTAGTGCGAAGAGGAGCAAAAGTATAGACGGTTGTCAGAGTTCGTTCCTCTTACTCCACGCCTTTGGTTTCGGGTTTAAGTGCTGAGGAACAACGATTACTTTGTGAGAGGTAAGTTTGAAACTTCTATCCACATTTCTTTTCCTTTCCGTTCATTTGATCTATGGTGGGTTTAGGGTTTTTGATAGCTGCTGTTATGATTTATAAAAGTGATTATAATGCTAGGGTTTTATTGTACTTAGGGTTTGTTCGAGAGAAGAAGGTGATGGCGTTCTTCGATGTTCATATGTACTATGGGGGATGCTTTGGGCATGTGGATGGGATTATGAAATACAAAGATGGCGAGAAAACAATTGTTATTGGTCAAGACGAGGATTTTTGGTGCATTTATGAAGCTGAGGAACAGCTAAGGCACCTCGGTATTAAGAAGAGAAGCATTTGTGCAATGTGGTACAAGGATCCCGAGGTGGAGGCGTTTGATATTGGGTTGATTCAGTTTGAGAATGACAGGGATGCTATTGACATGGTCCGATTAGGTATGTTAAGGGGTTATGTGGAGTTGTATGTTGTCCACTCTGATCGTGAGATTGAATGGTTCTCGGAGATTGGTTATATAGATGTTGGGGGGATGATGTGGGAGAAGGCAATGCTGGTGGAGAGCAAGCTGATGGTAATGCTGCTGTTGTTGAAGGAGAAGTTGGTGTGGGTGATGAGGGGGTTGTTGCTGGAGAAGGGGTAGTGATGCTGACGCGAATAGAGTGGATGGCGTGGTTAAAAAGGGTGTTGTTGGAGAAGGGGGTGATGCTGCTGCGAATGGGGGGGATGGCGTGGTTGAAGAGGGTGTTGATAGAGAAGGGGATGCTGCTGCTAATGGAGGGGATTGTGTGGTTAAAGAGGGTCTTCATGAACAAGGGGAGGGTGTTGCTGGAGAAGTAGATGAGTCTGATGTTGCTAGAGAATCTGCTGAGGGGGCTGTTGATGGAGAAGGAGTTAATGTTGCTGAAAAGGGGGACGCTATTACTGAGGGGGAAGATTATGTGGATACAATGACTGGTGATAGCGAAGAGGATAGTGATAATGGTGGGTACGCACCTTCAGATGAGGTTAGTGATAGTGCAAACAACATTCATTTCATCGATAGCGATGAGGTAGATGATTTAGATGATGATGAGGACATCGACGATTTAGAAAGGGGCATCCTGTTGGTAATGAAGATGAGGACGATGGGGAAGGGGCTGCTGTTAACATGTATCTGGTGCATAAGCCAGTGAATGATTGGACCAATTATCCATGGTGAGTAGGCACTTTGTATGCCAACAGAGACGAATTCAAGGAGACAGTTTCTGCATATGCAGTTCATACGACAAGAGGGTTTAAATTTGTCTATTGTGATCGAAAGAGGGTCATGACCATTTGTGTAAGCGGCTGCCCTTTCTGACTCTATGCCATAAAGATGAATGAAGAGGAAACATGGCAGCTTCGGAGTATTAAGAAGAAGGTGGAGCTGAATCCGAAGGTTAAACTAAATGAGTTGGTTGTAAAGGCGGATCAGAAAGTGGAACTTGACACTGAGTTCTTGAATGGCTGCTAGGGCGAGGAAGCGTGCATTAGAGGAGATTCAAGGATCATTCGGGGAGCAATACAAAAGATTGGGGGACTATGCTGCCGAAATATTAAGGTCAAATCCGGGTTCCTCGGTTCACTTGAAGGTCTCGAGGTCGCCAGATTTTGAACAAGAAGTTCAGACCTCTAATTTGCAGAATTGGTGCATATTTCAAAGATTTTACGTATGCTTAGAGGCTTGCAAGAGTAGCTGGCAGCACTGCAGGCCCTTTATTCACCTTGATGGTTACTTTCTGAAGACGCCTCAAGGTGGGCAGCTGCTGACTGCAGTGGGCAGGTACCCGAATGACCAAATGCTTCCAATAGCATATACCGTGGTTGAATCCGAGAACAAGAATTCATAGGTGTGGTTTCTAGAGCATCTTGTTGAAGATCTTGGGCTGGAGAGAGTCGCTAGGGAAACCTTTATGTCTGATTAACAGAAGGTAATTTAATCTTTATTGCACTGATTTTAAAATTTTCTGATTCAAGAATGCTAAAACTTATGTAAATAATTTATGCACTTTGTACAGGGTTTGCTACCAGCGATTGAAAGTGTTATACTTAGTGCTTACACATGAGGTTCTATGTGAGACACTTGTATAACAACTTCAGGAAGAGGTTCCCTGGTTTACACCTGAAAGGGATGATGTGGATGTTAGTCGGTATGCACAAGATACAAATACTCAAGAGGGGGGGTGAATTGAGTATTAAGCAATAATGATAAATTTTCGCGCGGAAGCTAAATAACTTGAAAGATAAATACTTCAAGTAAATTGAACTTGTATGTTTCCAAGGACTTAGGTCACTTCCTAAGTACTTACAAGGAGCTTTTACAATTTCAAAGTGCTTGTTAAAATATAAACAACAATAATATAGGAGATAAGGGATAGAGATACGATACACCAAATT
>JASCZI010242931.1:0-13597 GCA_036250425.1 Stylosanthes scabra | reverse complement strand
ATATATATATATATATATATATATATATATATATATATATATATATATATATATAATAATATGTTCATAATTAACGAATTTTTACAATTAATATCACTTAATTTCAAACGATATTTTATAGTCTTCCTGTGTATTTCAAAGTATTTCACATGTGTGCTAATGGTTCATGATTTTAAATTATGTTAATATATGTTTTTAATATCTATTTGTATGCTTATTTATTAATTTATGATTATTAATTTTAAAATTTTGTTTCATAGTTTTCTTTCATATTTTATTTTCTTGTTTTATTTTAAAATAGTCACTAAAAGTATGAGTTGTATAGTACAAATTATTAAAACATATTTAATTTAACTTCCATAATTCCATACGTATAACATCCATATTTTTATACATATAACATCCATAATTTTATACATTTAACATCTATAATTTTATATTTTTAACATCTAAAATATTGAATTATAACATCATAAGAATGACTCTCAAATCTTTCAAAATTAATTTTATATTTTTAATTAATATTATTATATATGTTTATTTATTTATCTTTCCAATTTTTCATTTTCTATTTTTATAGAGGTATTATGTTAATATCTTATTTTTGATAAGGGCATTATGTTAATATCTATAAAAGAGCATACAACATAGGGTCAGAAATGAGTATATTTTGATATAAATGCATAATAAAAAATGAAGTAAAATTGGGATATGATAAAATATTGGGTGTTTTGTGATCTTTATTACAAAAATGGTAACCGTTTTGGAAGGATGAGACAATTATTATAGGAGTAATACTTTAATACTATTGGGATATCATACACGCGCACATGTTAATTTGTGAGTATGAAATCGTTTTGATTTTTTCTCAAACAATAATTACATGTAGGTTTAATTAAATTTTTGGATAGTTATTAAATATGGGTAACGACTACGTATTACTACTCATTTAATTATGCAGAAACCTACTAATATTAAACAAAAAAGCATCTGAATACTGAAATACACAATGTCTGCTGATTGGTGATAAAGCAAAGTGGCAAAGGAAATGCAAAGAGCAAAGGAACAAGTAAATCAAATAAGGGATAAATAAGCGATAATGTTGAATGTCTGAAATTTACACAGATCCAAACAACCTTTAAATATTAGTTGAAGTAATTGTGTGCAAAGTCTTTGATAAAAATTAAACTGTGGTATAGTCAAATAATTTTTTTTTTAAAAAAAGTTATTCTGAAAATAGCGCTGTCGTTCATAATTCTGGATTTGATGAAAGACTAAAAGCCATCATGAATTTCGACATTATTAATTTTTTGAGTCTATTGATGATATTTTTTCATTTGGACCAAATAGATATCTGAAGGTTGTGGGTAATGTATTTAAAATCAATACTATCACTCATGAGCGGTCAATCTTGCATTCATCCTATTGAAATTGCATTGAGAAATTCAGGTCTACCTACTTACTTGATTAACTATGTTTCCCATGTACAATGAGGAACTAGCCTAGATTTAAGAAACTGAAAAAACAATTTCAGAAGTTGCCACCTTTTACCTTCTTCCAAATGTAGTTTTCTCAATCAAATTTTGAAATATGTCTTTAGTCTCTCATGCAATGTTTCGTATTAAGTTTAAATTCGGTTTACTCAGTCAGGGCCTACATCAATTTTGTTCGGTATGTATAATTTATGACATTTTAATTTCTATTTTTGCATCTTGAATATTGTTGTTTAACGAATGAACTCTAAATATAATTAAACAAATGAAAAAAACTAAGTTGAAATCACTTCGAAGTCACGTTAAACCCTTTTTAAGTTAAATATTTTTAATTTTTTTTTTTTGTTGTAAAAGAAGGATGTCAACATAGATTGGGAATGCAGTCGGCCATTCTAATCCACCAATATTACATACAATTAACCTTAAATTGAAAGTGGACTTCACAATGGTGCCTAGATAATTGATAAATAAAAAGTCCCTTTAAAATTTCCAAATTATAAATATACGTGTAGGCTTTCATTTTGAGTTGTTCCAAAATAAAATTAAACATTAGTCCTTTTATCACACACGATTTTTTACTATGTCATTTAAAATAAATTATTCTTCATTTCTGATTGTTAGAAATGTGAACACATTAATTATATATTATATGTCGAAGAGTCTTTTTATGTTATCATCCTGAATTCAAATTTAAAATTTTATCATATACAACCCTTAATTAAAGATTATCACGGGAAATAATGTTATCTAAAAATCCTAAAAATAAAATATGTCGTGCTTAAAATGTTTATATAGGATTAATGTTATTGCATGAAAAATGTGTTCTTTATAAGATCTTTAAGATACTATGAAACTAGTCAAAATTGATCACTTATGAAGAATTTGAAAATAATTGATTTTATAAAATGGAAAATGTGTTCTTTATAAAATCTTTAAGATACTGCTCCCTAAGGTTTTAGGTGAAAATCAATTTCATCCCTAACCTTATTTTTTAATTAAAATAGTCCATAACATTTGAAATTGATTTAAAATCGTTTTTTTATTTATTTTTTTTTTTTATTATCAAAATACCCTTTATCTTTCCCCTTAGCCACCTTCCTCCTCTTCTTCAAACTCAATCTTGTCACTTCCCCATTTTCACACCGATAACTGTTCTTTGTATCATCCCTCACATGACCACCACCACTCCCATTATTATAATTCTCTTCTACTTCCTTAACATCATACTCAAACCCCAAATCCATCACCTCATTTTTCATGGCAGCCCCAAAATTTCCGTTCCTATCATGGTCAGTTTGCTCAAACTCAACTAAACCCCATCTCCATGGCAGCCCCAAAATCCCCCATCCCCAAACCCATTACCTTATTTTACACGACCGCCATCACCCTCAATAAACCCATCTCCGTGATCATGATCTTGATCTCAATTCCCATCAACAACCATCATCAAATTACCACCACTACCATGACCACCAAAATCTAGTGTAGTGTGATTATTAGTATGTAAATTAATCAATTAGTTAGAGTTGCAGTGTGACCCTTAATGAAATTCATTTCTCATTTCTCAATACAGTGGGACATCCACAAACACATCCTTGTACCTCATAGAATTAGACCAATGCATGAGTCCCTCCACCCAATCAAAATCACCCTTACAATCCCCGCCGTGAGAAGAACCATTCTCCAACCCAATTTGAGTGTGATGTGAGCTAGTGAGTGAAGTATAATACTCTGAGTGAGATAAAATGAAAATGGGTTGAGAGTACAGAATGGTGAAGAGGTTGTTGGTGAGATAATTCAATGGTTAGGGTTGGGTGCCATGATTGATGGCTGACTCAAGCAAAATTAAGTAATAAACAAAAGGGTAATTTTGTAATAAAAATGTGAAAGGACGATTTTAAATCAATCTCAAAGATTATGGACTATTTTAAATAAAAATAAACGTTGAGGACGAAATTGATTTTTGTGTGAAATCTTAGGGACCAAAATAGTAGTTATCCCTTAAAATTATAAAAAATAACAGAAAATTAAATTTCAAAAAGATATCATTTGTTAGTTAAATTATTTGTAGGGGATAGTCAGACAACTAAAGGTTACGCTCTCTGGATCTTCTTCACATGGAAAAAATATATAACCTAAAGAGAATTAGAAAACCATTAGTCACGATCTTGAAAGTAGGAGAAATCTAAAAAGTTTAAAAGATTAAAATACACTTTTGAAAACTGTATATGAAATGATTATGTTCAATATAGACTACTAAAAATATTAGTGCTACCAAAATTAATTACAATAGCAAGTATTATTCCATATCAAATGGCTTGTGAATCTAAAGGAAAATGAATTCTAAAAAAAATAATTAAATTACTCTTTTATACTTTAAACTAAGTGTAATTAATCAAAAGATATGAGATAACTCAATTATTTTCTTTTTCAAATTTTATAATAAATATTAATTTATTTCTATTATATTACTAACTCGACAATTATTTCAATACAAAATTCATCCTAAAGATTATTACTTTGTAAACTGTAAACCCTAAGAGATTGATAATCCAAATTAAGGGGTCAATCATCTAATTAAAGTGAACAAATAGAACGATTTAAGTAAAGCTCTACAATAAGAAAATGATGATATACTTAGAATTCGGGAATTTTGCTGAGATCTTTGGATTCATTGGATTTTTCTGAGTGGAAAAGAGTAAATTATCAGTTTAAACTGCGCAGTAACCCAAACAGTAAATTAAGATAATATTACCTACTTAGCGTCATCGGGAAAAGTGTAAAATAAAATCAAGAATATGTAGATACTCCTAAAAATATTTGGGACACGAACACGAACACTTACCTTAAAGATTTTGGCCTAAAGTGGGCCAAACATATGAAATTATGGTTGTGCCCCTCATTAATGAATAAGGAGCCAACACCCCAAACACCATCTCATTCTCTTCTTCGAAGAGAAGAGAGAAAGAAAAGGGAGATTGGAGATTGGAGATTGGAGATGGTGGTGGTTATTATTCACCACCACGTTCGGGTCACCGTAACTTTCACACCGAAATTCTGATTGATGCACCGTTTGCGGCTACGCGAAGCTCTTCCTTCTCTCTACGTTTCTATACCACCTTTCAAAGAAGCTCAATCTTGGATATGAGCTAAGAATCACCACCCATGTCCTTGATTAAAGGTAAATGCAACCACATCCTTTATCTTAGTTGATTTTGTGAAGGGATTAAGAAAATTGAGAATTTGGTGTTATTTTGTGGTTTTAGATGATGAGTGATGATAAGAAGAGGTTAGATGAGCTCAAGGAAGCTTGGTGAAGCTTATTGGAGCAATTGATACTAAGGAAGTGTGCTTGGATGCTTAATGGTGTGAGGAATCACACAAGGTGTGCATTGAGCTTGGAGTCCAGATACGGTTTAAGATTCGTTAGGGTAAAATGTAATCTGGTATAATAGCCTAGGCTAGTTGGACCTATGGACAACCTTTAAAATGAAAAGAAATTAGGAAGATTAATGAAACGAATATAAGTATGCTAGGATTGAATGAATTGATGAAATGATGATAATGTTTGATGAATTGATGATGGTTGATGTTTGATGATGATTAATCAATGTATGATGATGATGTATGAAATGATGAAAATGTTTTAAAGACTTATTACGTATGCATGAGATGGTTAATTGAAGTCTCTAAGTTGGGCAAGTAATGTTTTTAAGAAAAGGAATGAAATTGAAGTGTTATGGTAGTTAGAAAAAGGTTTTTGATTGGAAAATGTATGGTTTTGGGTTTTGACCAAAAATGGTTTTTAGGCGAACTTCGGTGAGCCATAATTTGATTTCTAAATTGTGAAAATGATTGAAAAGTATATGGTTTTAAAGAAAGCTTGTTTAAAAATCTTTCAAATGGCTTTGGAATGAACGGATTTGGAGTTTTGAGAAAAAAGTTATGATGTTTTGAAGTTGGTCGAAAATTTTAAAAATCTTTCAGAGGCCATAAAAATGCATTTTCGAAGCTCCCGAGTCGATTCGAAATGTCCAGAGTCGACTCATTTCAACCCAGTAACCATTTTTGAGAATTTTAAAACTCAAGAATTGACTCATACACCTCCAGAGTCGATTCAAAGTGACACAGGGGCAAAAAAAATGCTTTCAAGTATGCAGAGTCGACTCTAGGGGAGCAGGAGTCGATTCACTTTTAAACAGAATTGAAAATAAGATTTCAAAGTTGCAGAGAGTCGATTTTATTATGATGGAGTCGAATCAGGCCATGCCAAAGTCGATTCATTACTAAATAGATTTGAAGGTTTTGAAGCTAAGGCTCCAGGGAGTCTACTCTCTCCAATCAGAGTCGACTCACTGGGAAGAAAAGTATGTTTTCAACGTTTTAAATGTAAAGAAACGATTCCCACTACTCCCTAAAAGAAATCACATCTCATGTATAGTGTGATGCCTCGAGGGTGACATTTTAAATGTAATGAATGATGAAAACCTCAGGTGCGTATTGAGTTTTGGGGTAAGATGCAAGAATGGTGGTTTTGTCCCACTTGCTCCCGGATTTATGATAAAATTCCTGTGAGTTTCTAGAGAGATTGGAGGAGGTGGTATTATGAACAATTTGCTCTATTTTACTCCTAGGAATGTAAGTGCGACTCCAGAGAGACGGTGAGAAGATATGATTGATCACCTTCTCTGTTTATCCCCCTGGGAAGTTAAGTTCGCCTCCAGAGAGATGGTGGAAGGTTTGGATCGTCTTCCTGTTTATCCTCCTGGGTGTAAAATTAGAGAGATGGTCCATTGGTTAGCTACCGGACCAGGTCGGATCAGCCACACCGACCTAATGAGCTTATTGGCCATAGGAATAGACATTCATCATATGCATTTGTGTGACATTACTTGGTGTATGATTGAGTGGTTTGTTTACTTGCTACTTGACATACTTGAACTTGTATGTGTGACTTGTGTGAAATTGTCTGTGTTTGCCAAGAACTTAGAGAAATGATGTGAGGATTAAAGATAAGAAGTAATTAAGGGTGTTACAGTAAACTATAATGAGACAAAAAGATTATTTTTCATTCTATATATCTTTATTACTTTCAATTTCATCTACAACTGCATTTGAACACATGCTCTATCAATTTGTAAGGATACAAGGTTATAAACCTATGAAAATTGGCAATCAGATTATTTGTCTTATCTAATCCAAGGTTGAGCATTTGCTAGAACAGTAGTATACAAATAACAAAAACACATCTCTAAACATAAATGAATCTAAAACGACTATAAAACCGCTAATGCTAACACAAAGTGTTGAGATCAAATGGATAAGGATAGCCTTTCCTATGATATTAAACGACGGAAATCGAGATTCAGTCAATTTTTTTTCTAAAATTGACCAATTCGGAGTTACTGAAAATGATTTATATCGGGCAGCAACAACATATTCACATCAATCAATTATAAAGGCCAAAAATAAACTAAACATTAATTTGTATACATAAGGGGCAACCTAAACTTAGAAATGGGAAAACCCATAAAAGCAAAATGTAAAAAACTTGAATTTGAGTAGAGAATCTTAAAGGAGCTCTTTCCTCACAAAGTATCACTTCAAGTGCCATAGTTACAAACTAACCAATGACACGCTTACCACAATGGAAAATAAACTAAAGGAAGACATCTTGATGGCAATCACTTTATTTAAATTCTCGCATTTGTTTTTCCCTATATCCGACACATGGTGTTAATTGAAATCAAAATTCAGTTAAGCACTTCCTTTAAAATAAGGGTAATAATAATAATGTGCATGAACATGTGAAACCAAACTATAAAAACTATCAAACATCAAAAAGAACCTATTCATGTGATTTATCTTTCTTTTTTTATCAGCAAGTTCTTAACAATCTAATAATCAACACAAATCTAAAATGCAAAAATGAAATTCTTCCTGATTTAGGTGACAAAACACAGAAGACAGGAAGGGAACTTGACAACAAAGCATGACAACAACTAGAAACAAATTGTCAACTAATTATATACATCTTTATAGTGATTAAGCCTGAAGAATTATTTCGATACACAAAACAAAAATCACCTTCGTTTACCGCGATTCAGAGTAAACAAAATGAATTCATACATTATTTTAAGCCTCTAATTTCAGCTGTGACTCAAGAATGGAAAATTAAAGAGTCAGATCAGTTTTGCAATTTTCTATCAGGTATTTAAATCTTAAAAATCCATACTGACGACCATAATATTTTATCATCCAAAGGCACAATATGAAATTTAAAGAAAAAATAAAAAACATAAAAACCCTAAACATCATCTACTACTTACCAACAGTGAAGAAATAGTGTAAATTTTAAGGGATTGAAATAGTGGAAATAAGGCATTAAAATAAAAGGAAAGACAGGACTGGGAACAAGGAAGTGAGAAGGAACCTGATGACCAAAGGCAGGTTGAAGGAACGACAATGGCAGCAGATACTTTGTTCGAAGGAGAAGCTCTTCCGGCAATGATGAAAAATGGCGTCAAGGATGACACTCTTGGTGGGTGTGTGGTCTGGGCGACGGTGGCCGCTTAACCGGACAGTAGCCGGTGAACAATAAGGATGGAGGCACAAGGAATTCAAAGGGCAGGGACTTCAATTCAATTCTTGATGTAATTCAATTCTTAATGGAATTCAATTCCATATCATTAAAAGTTTCCAACCAGGCTGTAATTATCAGATTAGTCCCAACGTTAGTAGATGTCAGACACTTTAATCATTCCTTCATCTTCTCTGTCAATCATTAACAGTCCGATCTGACGTGGCACGTGAAGCTACTTAGCCACACATTAAGTGACACTTATGCTAAGAGACAAAGCCTTAAAGGGACCAAACAGCTTCACGTGCCACATCAGATTGAACCATTAATGGTTGACAAAAAATATGAAGAAATGACTAAACCTTTAACCGGATAGTAGCTGGTGAACAACGAGGATGGATGCACAAGGAATTCAAAGGGCAGGGGCTTCAATTCAATTCTTGATGTAATTCAATTCTTAATGGAATTCAATTCCATATCATTAAAAGTTTCCAACCAGGCTGTAATTATCAGATTAGTCCCACCCAACGTTAGTAGATGTCAGACACTTTAATCCTTCCTTCACATTCTCCGTCAATCATTAACGGTCCGATCTGACGTGGCACGTGAAGCTACTTCGCCACACATTAAGTGACACTTATGCTAAGAGGCAAAGCCTTAAAGGAACCAAACAGCTTCACGTGCCACATCGGATTCAACCATTAATGGTTAAAAAAAAATGAAGAAATGACTAAAATGTCTGACCTCTACAAACGTTGAGGATTATTTTGATAAATAATTTTGTTAGGGACCAAAATACGCCCTCATACTATCGACAGTAACATTTGGCACTCTTTCACCTACAATAACAATAGCCATAAAAAGGTGAGACTTAAAAAAAAATAGAACATCAAAATTTCATTAAAATATAACAAATTACCTATGTACTTAACCACTGAGTCCCTATCAACATCCTATGGCAGCAATTCAGAGATGGATAATAACTTGTGGGATGATATGTCAGCCGCCAAATACTCTACCACACCAACATCTCATTAGTAGAACATATTTTGTCCATAACTAAGATTCTATTAGGATTTGCATTCTAAAACAGGGAAAACCTATCAAATAAATTCTCATCAACATAAAATGGAAACTAATTAATATGCGACTTCATTTTTAGAAACATATTTTAACATCCTTGTAGGATGATTTGTAAAAATAAAATCATTCATCCAAAAATACTATTCATATTTATCCAACCTTCCCTCTTAATTCCCTTTGATTGAAACAAAACAAAAACACCTCTAGAAATAGCTATAATTCTAAGTATTCCATTAGTATCTCAAATGCCCTAAAAAATCTCATGAATTAGGATGTAGGAACGGAATTACTTAGCATGTTGTAGGGGCAAATGCCCTCATAAGATCTCCAAAAATTTCCAAGTACTATATGTAATTAAAAAACATTTGCCCCCATTAATTTAAGGAATTTGACCCTACTAAGCCAATAATAATTTTTTAATCTATAAAGTAGTTATAAAGACAGAGCCCACATGGCTACACATCTCTTGGCTCATAGGGCTTATCCACCTTTGGAATACAAAAAAAAAAAAAAAATTGAATTAAATTATAATAATAAACAAACAATAAGTGTAAAAACTAAAAATCTAATCAGTTACTTTCTCTCTATCCAACCCGTATTTCATTGTTCTATCCTCAGTTCCACAGCGGCGTGTGCAATGCTGCCGTCTCTATGTTAAAATTGTATTGATAAGGTTTTTTATTTTTTCTTTTGTTAGTTTTTTATTCTTATATTAATAGAAATTTGACATTTTTTTTTATGATTTTATCAATAAATTTGGACTTTGTACTTGAAAAATTGACATTGGATTTAAATACACATATTCTTCAATTTCTGTTAATTTAATTAAAAGTTTATTTTTATTTTTTTAGCTTTTAATTTATTTAATTGTTCTATATTATGTTTTGTAATTATATTATTGATTATTTTTTTATTGTTTGATAATAGTTATTGTACAAGCAAATTTTATTACTATTTTTATCATGATTGGTTTGTCAAGTATTTTGTATTCTTATTACAACATTATATTTTGTAAAATTTTGAATTTTATGTCTATAACAATTTTATATTTATCAATCAATAATTTAGGTTTATAAATTTTTTTGTTTTAGTAATGGAGAAATATTTCAAAAGAACATCACTATCGGAGGTTGGATCTGAAAACAATTCATCAACCTATTCTAGTAAAAAGAAATTTATAGAATTTAAGGTAGAAAGTCTTATAGTAGCAGATCCTGGATAACGACCAAAAATTTCAAATTATCATTCGAATGATAGAGATGAAGTTAGACGTGCATATTTGCAAAAAGGTCATTGTCAACAAAGAAATCATGATTTTCCACAAACTGCATGTGGATCTTCTTTGCGGAGATTCAATCCTAATTTGTTTGATGACTATGGCAATTTGTTGGAGTATAGTATATCCAAAGATGTTGTGTTTGTCTTTGTTGTTACCTAATGAAATCTGGGACTGAGGGTGGTGATGCTTTTGTAACTCATGGATTTGCAAATTGGAAAAAAAAAAAAAAAAGAAAGAGAGACTACAAACTCATGTTGAGGGTCATGATAGCACTCATAATCAAGCTTGGAAAGGATGTGAAGTACTTATGAAGCCAAAGCAACACATAAATGTTGTTATTGGAAAACAATCTGAGCAAGTTAGAAGAAATTATCAAATTCACTTGACGGTAACAATTGATTGCATTATATTTCTCTTGCGGCAAGGATTGACCTTTCGTGGTATGACGAATCAGATGGTTCAATTAATCAAGGGAATTTTTTTGGAACTTCTAAACTTTCTTGCACAACATAATAATGAGATTGCTCGTGCTTTCAAAAATTCTCATGGGAATCTTAAACTAGTGGCGCCTTCAATTCAAAAAAACATTATAAGAGCTGCTGCAAGTGAAACAACAAAAGCTATTATCCAGGATCTTGGGGATGAATTATTTTCTATTCTGATTGATGAAGCCCGCGACATTTCTATTAAGGAGCAAATGTTTGTTTGTTTAAGGTATGTAAATAAAGAAGGTCATGTTAGAGAGAATTTTCTTGGTCTTGTTCATGTTTCTAATACCAGTGCATTATCCCTAAAATTAGCATTGGAATCACTATTAGAAACATATAATTTAAGTTTATCAAGAATTCGTGGGCAAGGATATGATGGAGCAAGTAACATGCAATGAGAATTTAATGGCTTAAAGAGTTTGATCTTAAAAGAAAACTCTAGTGCATTGTTTTGCCCACCAACTTCAATTAGCTCCAGTAATTGTTGCGAAAAAACAAGTTAAAATTATTTTGCTATTTAATTTGTTAACTACTTTGTGCAATATTGTTGGAGTTTTGTGTAAACGTAAAGACATACTTCGTGAAAATCAAATGTCCAAAACAATTGAAGCATTAAAAAGCGGAGAAATTTTTCTAATTGACATGGTTTGAATCAAGAAATGTCATTAAAAAGACCCGGAGACACTAGATGGGGTTCACACTATGGAACTATATATACTTAGATTGATTTCTATGTTTTCTTCTGTGGTCAATGTTCTTGAATATGTTGAGGAAGATGGGAATAGTTCCGAACAAAGAGCCGAAGCTTGTCATTTGTTGAATGTCATTCAATCCTTTGAATTCATTTTCAACTTGCACTTTATGAAAGATATATTAGGAGTTACTAACGAGTTGTCTCAAGCACTGCAAATGAATGACCAAGACATTGTAAATGCTATAGCATTGGTTAAAGTGTCTAAGCAACGTTTACAAAATATAAGAGATGATGGTTGGTCTCTCTTATTTGATGAAGTCTCATTATTTCGTGCCACAAGGAAGATCAAGACGCAAAGTTCAAAGAATATCAAATCTACATCACTTTCAAGTTGAGGTATTCTATCAAGTAGTTGATAGACAACTTCAAGAACTCAACAATTATTTTACTGAGGCTAATACCGAGTTGCTTCTTTTAATAGCTTGCTTGAATCCAAGAGACTCATTTTCGGCATTTGATAAAGAGAAGTTGATCAGATTAGCTCAATTTTATCCATTAGAGTTTTCTTCCACTCAACTTTTGGCACTTGATAGTCAACTTGAGAACTTTATATTAGATGTGGGTTCTGATGATCAATTCTCAAACTTAAATGGGATTGGTGTTCTTTCTCAAAAGTTGGTTGAGACTCGAAAAGATATTGTTTATCCATTGGTGTTTCTTCTTTTGAAGTTAGCTCTAATTTTGCTCGTAACAACAACATCAGTTGAAAGACTCTTCTCAGCTATGAATATCATAAAAAGTCGACTTCATAATCGTATGAGAGATGATTTTTTAAATAATTGTTTAGTGACTTACATAGAAAGAGAGACATTTGATTGTATTGATAATGAAAAGATTATTCAATCTTTTCAAAATATGAAAAATAGAAGAATGGAAATTTGAGTTATATTTTATTATTTAAATTATTATTTTAGTGTTTATAAAAAAATTATTTTATTATATTTATTATATTTGTTTTACCCCATTAGTAAAATTTTTTGGATCCGTCACTATTAGGCTACAATTGCGAGGGTGCACAACTCAACTCTATTAACACACCACATTCAAAATGTATAAATGGAAAACACACATAATTCCATAATACAACAATAATGGGACATAAAAATATTCCTACCCCTCACACATAAAACAAACCATATCCTTCACGTTCAAGGGAGAAACTCAACCCTAATGTTACTACACCCCTAACCCATCTAGTACCAAGTTCGTTCACACTTTCTTCATCTAAAAATAGTGACGATCTACTTTTTATATCACTATTAACCCACTCATAGAGGTCACTCTCATCAACACGAATATTGGACAATTGTATCTCTCACTACAACATTTATGTACCTAGACAACGGCCAAAAACTATTGGCATAAACGAAAAAACCGTTTCTTTTAATTGAGACAACGGTTTTCAAACCATGGAATATGCAGCCATTGCCTATTCACAACGTCGACGGTTTTATGAGCTAAGGCCACGATACAAGAAAAAGTCGCCTTTGTTAACATGATAAACAACGGTTTATAATCAAATTTTAGAGAACAGTTTTATCCGTTGCATTTTGTTATTGCAACGGTTTTGTACTTTAACAAAACAGACAACGGTTTTTGTTTAAGGCAATGATTTAGAGCGTTGCTCATCTATAAGGACTTCTGGTAACGGTTTTATTAGTGCAAGGTCTTCTGACAACAGTTTTGTATGATAACAACAAAGGCAATGATTTTTTTTTATAGATATTCAACAACAACTTGTATTATTACTTAATTTAATTATGAAATTGTTATTTATTTAATCAGTTAGCTATATTTTAATTATTATCCATACTAATTAAATAAGTCTAGTTATCATAAAAAATTAATAGAACACATACAATACAAAATAAGATTTAAAAAGGTAAGGCAATAATAATAACTCTGAAACTTGATCTATAC
>JASCZI010242930.1:0-11089 GCA_036250425.1 Stylosanthes scabra | reverse complement strand
ACAAAAATTGAATTGGATTTTCATGAAAACAGAAACGGATTTTTAATGAAAATAGAAACGGATTTTTAATGAAAATAGAAACGGATTTTGGATGAAAAGAGAAACGGATTTTTAATGAAAACAGAAACGGATTTTGAATGAAAACATAAACGGATTATTGAAAGTTACCGCTGAAATGTATTCAAATGTACTCATCTTATTATTCTTCTTCATTATCATCATCTTCTTGTTCTCCCCCTCTATTTATTTAATTTTCTTCCTCTTCCTTCTTCCTTCTTCCTCACTGTATCATCTTTCTTTTTTCTCTGTCAATGGCATCATGATCGTCGTTCTTCTCCTCATCGTTGTAACAACACTGAGAAAAGTTGCAGAATAAAAACACATGTAGTTGCAGAACGAAAACGTAGAATTTGTGATAAAAAAGGAAGGAGACAAATCAGGGATTTGTGATTTCAAAATAACCAAAATACCTAATACCCCTATTAATGAGAAGCGCGTGAGGTGTGGTGACTTGGTTAGACTTGGTTGTTTAAAAAGCTTGGTTGTGTATAATTATTCATTCAAAAATTTCATGCTAGTTAGTTATTGATTTTTTTTTTTTTTTAATTGTTCCAAAATAAAATATACAACTTGGTGGTTTAGCACTACTCAGGCTAGTTGAGTGGGTAATTGTCTAACTCTGATAGTGAAGAAGTCAATCGAATTATACTCAAACTAAGTAAATTAATAAAATCAGTTGGCACAAGTGTCGAAAACGTTACAATCACTAACTTAAAAAATATGTATATATATAATTGACATTGATTATATGTTATGACCTACAACTTAAAGAAGAAAACTTCTGAATATAAATCATATCAAATTCATAAAGTCCTTTTCATTGTCATCAAATGTTGACATAATTTATGAACTAATTTGACCACCATGACATGACATTATTTAAAAAGATTATTGGAAGCGCACCGAATTGTTCAATACTCTGGGCTTGCGATTGCAAAGTTGGTTCCTTATGAAATTGATTTTGTCAAAAATAAATATACATTCGATAGCTTTTATATAATACTAGTTTAGACAAAAAAAAGTTATTGTTAGAGTAAATTAAAATAATCTAGAAGCAGCAAATGTATATGGATTCTTATTGGGAATGGATTCATCAAGAAACCACACTAAGTGCAAAATGCAAACATGTGTTCTTCCTCCAACAGATTTTTTATGAAACATTTTGAACTAACCTTTTTAAGATTTTAAAATATCAATTAATTGAGGAAACAAATTCATCCTTTTTATTTGTGTTATTCAAAATAAGTAAATTAGTTTTCATTGTATACATAATATCATAATTCCTTTTTTCATTAAAGTATTATGAAGTTAATTCTAAGATATCATATATAATAAATTTTAATGAAAGACATTTTTTTTCACAACAAATATTAAATATTATTATGTGTATAATAAATACTAGTTAACTTAAAATTTGACCAAATTAATTTTATAGAATCAAGTGAATAATTGAAATAGTCACCAAATAATTAAAAAAAAAAAAGTGAATAATTGAAATCCCTATTTACAAAGATTAATCCAAACAAGCGATAAGCATCTCAAAGTCTTTTATGGCTAACTTTGTATCTTTTCCAAAAATGAAAAAATAAAATAAAAGTGACTTTGCAACTTTTACTCTTATTAGTAGAAAGAAACGTTGTAAATCATCTTCCAATTCCCTCTTATTAACAGCCACCCATGCAGTGTTACTTTCTTTGTTTCCTTTCTTTGTCTCCAATGTGCTACTATAAAAAGTTAAAAAAGTGATTAATTAGAAGACCCATACATGTCGTATATGATAATGTCACTAAAATTGAGAAAAAGAAAATGCCAACAAGAAAATGCACATAGTAAAAAGGAGAAAAAAAAGTGAGGAAGAAAAGATCCATATAGCCTACAACAACAATTAGACAGCTATATTTATGGACTTCCCTTTAAAAAAGAATTAAATTTAATTTGGTTTGACTATTAAGCCCCTTTTAATCCTTTACACACACACATTTACCAAACTTGTAATAAAATTAAACACTAAATCCCTTTCATCCCCTTAAAATTTGACAAATATCTGCATGTTTCTGGTGTACCATGTATGTATAATTTATTCTAAAATTGAAACTAATAGTTACTTTTCAATTATACTGATATTTCATTAATTATGATATTTTCATAACTGATATATTTTGAATACAATACTCATTAACACTCGTCTGATATATATGTCTTCTGTATGATGTATCCATTCGTGTCCTTATAAAACAAAAAAAAATATTTCTTTGAACATATTATAGACACATTATAACACGTTTATGTATTTAATTTTATTATTAACTTATATCTTTAAAATGAGTTTAAAAATAATATAAACTATTATTTATTAAATTAAAAATGATCTTAGATATTTATATAATTAAAAATGCATTAAAAATATTTAAAAAATATTAATTTATAATTTAATATAAATAAAATATCAAGATATTATTATAATTTTTTCAAAAATATATTATATTTTGTATATATATTATTTCTCATATCGTATAAAAAATTAAAATTAATATATCTACGTATCCCATATCCCATATCGTATCGTATTTTATGTCTATATCAGCGTCCGTATATAGTAACTTTTCATGTAACTTCTTATACAACTTTGGCATTACAAAATCCACACAAAAAAAAATATATGATATAAACGATCTTCAATAATTTTCCCAAAAGAAAGTATACAAAATCGGCAAATCGGGCGTCATATATATAATCTTGACTTTCACACTATTTTATTTTAATTATTTGATCATGGCAGCTTTTCTAAATCAATGAATACCAGAAATAACTTCTTTTTGTATGGAAACAAATCAAAACTAAATGGTAAACCAGCATAATTTTTTTTCTTTTGGTGATAAAACCAACATACACTTGAAAACGAGGAAATAATATTGAATGCGATATCATAGTAAATGTATCATTATATAGAAAACAATATATATAATAAATGAGAAAAGCTCAAAATAAGTAACTCTAAATAGCATACTTAGTTATTTACTTGGTATATTTAGATTCTTTTTACATCAATTTGTAAAAAAAAAATTATTAATAAACAATACGTTGTTATTAACAACTAGTCAACAATTTCATTTATTATTGTCGAGTTAATATTACCATTTCGAATGATTTATAATCTATTATTTTAGATTTAGTGATATGTTTTTTACTCGAATAATTTGTCTTCTACTATTTCAAATAATCAGTCTTTTGCTATTTGGGTTACTAGTTTTGATACGGTTTTTATATTTTGTGTCCTAATAATACTACGTACACTTTAAGATGAAAAATATGAAGAAAAAAAAAATGCATTTCAATTTCAACATAATTCAATAGAAACAAGTAAAAAGACAAATTATTTTTTCCCCTTTTTATTATTACAAGATAATGATAAAATTTAAACTCTCTGTAATATTTTTATGTATACTTCTCTTGTAAATTTTTTTATAATATATTTTTTTAATCTTCTTTTATCTTTTATTAATATTTTTAATACTAAAAATAAAAAGCCAAAAAAAATAAGCATTCACAAAATAATAATTTTATATGAATAAGTAATTTTGACCAACTAAATTCAATCAAGTCATTTATTTTTATGCTAAACAAAAAATTATTTCGATATTAAATAAAATTTTATTTATGTGTAATTTTTTATATTATTTAACATCAAAATAATATTCTATTTAACATAAAAATAAATCACTTGATTGAATTTATTAAATGATCCACCTTAAATGCAATACCTTGTACTTACTTTTCAAATCTCTCATCCCAATGTTCTTGAGTCTGGGACCTTGAGAATGAAAAGAAAAAGAATCAAAATAATGGCAATTATTGGAGCCAAATTAATGAGATTCTCCAAATAAAGGCAAGAGTATGAGTAAATAGAAAAAAAGAAAATAGAAATAAGTAAAAGAAAGGGAGGGCAAAAAAGTAATTTAAAGTGGATTATCACATGAAGGCAAACATGGGCAAAATCCAAGCAAACCATGATTATAGTAGTATGTATCTATATATACGAAACAAACACCATAAGACTATATAGATAGAAAAAATTGAGAAACGCAGAAATTTAGCATAACACATTCACATTCTCCCACTTCCCCCCATTGCTTCCCCTCAGATTTCGGAAACCCTCTGTGTCTTTTCTATCTATCATTCTTTCAATCCCCTCTTTTCAACAAAAAACGCTTTCTCATCATTATTCACATTTGCAAAAAACCGTTATCGTTGTTATTTATTTATTTATTTTTTAAATAATCTATTTGTTTTGTTGTGTTACTAATTGTCATCTTTTCGGCATCGGTCACCACTCCAAAAGCCACCATGTCGTCGGGCGGCGCCGCCGCGAGCTCATCCAGCACAAGCCCAAGGGTCGCACCGGGCCCCACCACCACTCGCCGTCGCGTCGCTGACTCCAACATCATCAACGCCATCACCAACAACAACCTCGTCCTCGTCGACGGCGAGCCCAACCCCCAAAACCAACCACAACAACAGCAACACTCTACAAGCTTCTCTGATTTCTCCGACAACCGCGACGACAACGACGATAATCCTCCGTCGTCGTCGTCGTCCTCGTTTCCGCACCACCACCACCACCACGCGCTGCACCCAATCACGCGGTACCTCGTCCACCGCACGCGCCACCTGCCGGTGGAGTCGCTTCTGGTGCGGTTCGAGCACGCGTTCCTGTGGATGCTGGTGAAGATTCAATCGATTAGGAGCGGGAGGAAGATAGGGAGGAAGATCTTGGTGGCGATGATGGTGATGGTGGTGTTGTCGCTGTTCGTGAAGGTTTCGTTGATCGGAGGGGTGGTTGAGATGAACGGAAAGAGCATCGAGAACGGGCATTTGATTTTGCAGAGGTTCAAGCAGGATTGGATATCGGCGCAGAAGGTGGTTACGGAGACGGACACCACGGAGCCCCAAACTTCAGTGCCCAAAAGGGTTCTTGAGAGGATCGATGACGTAAGTCTTCATTCTATTCTCTTCTAAATTCTTCTTCAATCTTCATCCTCTTAATCACGTTTCTGCAAAAGTACTTTTTGTTTTTCTTTTCCTTGCCTCATTTGTTCTTCAAAATTCCTTTACCGCAATTTTTTTTTAACCAAAAATATATGTTAAAGTAGGAGTTCGAACTCAAAAAAGAATGTCATTTTACATCTCAAAAAGTTTTATGAGAATTTATTATACAGTAAAAACGCTACCTTGATTTTTCAATATTTCTTTAAAATTTGGTTTATCTTTTAATTGGAAAAGTATAGGAACCTTAGTTTTAGAGCCAATAGACTCCAATGAAGAGTTATAAATGATAACTTTTATTATGTGAATGATAATTTTTTTATTGGTTTCCGTAGCATTAATATTCCTATATTATATGGCAGATTTTAACGAACGATTTTAGTGTGTAAATGAAATAATTTTTTGCCTTAATATATAACTAACTAAATCCAATTTAAAGAATAGAGTTCTAAGTGTTAAAGTGAGAATGGTATTAAATTCGTTTAGTGTCGCAAGATGATTTTAATGTGAATATACTTTTAAGCTTGATTTTCTCGTGCTAATTATTATTGTGTTTAAAAGGGAATATACTTTAAGCTTGATTTCTCATTTACCTTGTCTGGGTTGCTTAAGAGATCCCTTTTTTCAACCTTTGGTGATTCATTCATCTCTTTAGAATTTTCTTTTATTTATTACAATATTTTTCGTTGGTTTTATCTTTTTACATTTTTGCAATAGCAAAGGGATCCTAGAGAAGGTTAGCCGTTACTGATTTTTTGTCCCTTTCCCTCTGAATCACGTTTCCACCAGTAAAGCGATTTGTCTTTTATCTTCTTTATGGGAGTCACAGCTTTTTCCCTTTCCCCCCCATTCTATTACTTTTCTTTTATGGATAGAAAGTTGAGTGGTAAATAAAAAAAGGTTAGAAAAGTTCCAATTTGGTTGTTAATTAGTTTGGTGTCAAAAGTAATTGCCACTCGTTTCGTTTGATTAATTTTCTTGGTGTTGAAGAGTTCGTTTTTGTGATTAAGTTAAATTGTCTCCTAGTAATATTTGGAAGTTTCTTAGTCCATTTCTTATTTTCAAAGTTTTGACTCATTATTTGAACGTGTTGGTTTGTAACTTTGTATAGTAGGCGCCTACTGGCAGCAACACGGATTCTGAAAAATGAATGTGTTGTTTTCTGAGTGTGGTGGCTCTGACCAATAAATTATTAAATTCTATTTCTTTTTTCTAAGTTATTTTTGTTTAATTTTGTAATAGATTCCAGAAATATGGAGAAAACCAGATAGTGACAACTATTACAAATGCATTTCCAGACCCAAGAATCGACCCAGTATGTATATTATATATTTTATTTATTTATATTTATTGCATTTGATTCCTGTCTAGCTTAATTTTCTCTCTGTAAAAAAGAATTATTTTTTTCTCACTTGTTATTGCACATTTTTATAATTCCAGAACCAAACAAGACTAATGGCTATCTTCTTGTTCATGCCAATGGTGGATTGAATCAAATGAGAACTGGGGTAAGATTTTAGTACACTCTTAATTTTGCTTTAGTTATACTAATCTCCTCTTAATTTTCCCAAAGTGAATGCAGATATTATTTGTGTTAATTTGCTAATCCTATGAGGCTTCATTAAAATGCAGATATGTGATATGGTTGCAGTGGCAAAAATAATGAATGCCACACTTGTCCTTCCTTCTCTTGATCATGATTCATTTTGGACTGATCCAAGGTAAATTCCCATGTTAAATTGATGATTTTAACTCTTCATGTTACCAACTTTCCAAAATTATAATGTGCCTGTGTTTGTTTCAGTGACTTTAAAGATATTTTTGACTGGAGGCACTTCATGAATGCTTTGAAAGAAGACATTGATATAGTTGAGTATTTGCCAGTTAAGTATGCATCTGTCAAGCCACTTCTCAAGGCCCCGGTTTCTTGGTCAAAGGTGTGTTTGGAAAACAATTCTATGATTTGCAGATCACACATTGATTTGTGTCTTATTAAGTTTTAAATTGTTGATTTTCTCATCATAGATTCAGATGTTGTAGACTCTTAGATTCCAAATCGAGTTTATGAGTTGAGTTTAATGATTAAAGTTTATCTAAGCACGGTTTAGGTGAACTCTCGAGTTTGATTACCTTGAAACGATTCTTGCATTTCTTAGGCAATGGTGGCTTAGATGCTTCTTCATTTTGCAGGCTAGTTACTACAGAGGAGAGATTCTACCATTGTTGAAGCGACACAAGGTTGTACAGTTTACGCACACGGATTCTAGACTTGCTAACAATGGCATTGCTTCCTCAATTCAGAGGCTCCGATGCCGTGCGAATTACGAAGCTCTCAGGTACACAGCAGAGATTGAAGAGCTGGGAAGGACATTGGTGAACAGGCTAAGAACCGATAATGAACGATACATTGCCCTTCATTTAAGGTGTTTACTTGTTCTTCACTTAATTCGCTTTGCTTAATTATTATTTTTTCAATCAACTCTTAAACTAAGGCTTCCTACTTTGTTTTTGCTTACTTTGTAGATATGAGAAAGACATGCTAGCTTTCACTGGCTGCAGCCACAATCTAACAGCAGAGGAAGCAGAGGAGCTAAGGGTTATGAGATATGAAGTGAAGCACTGGAAGGAGAAAGAGATTGATAGTGTGGAGAAAAGATTGCTTGGTGGATGCCCCATGTCACCAAGAGAGGCAGCAGTTTTCTTGAAGGCAATGGGGTACCCTTCATCAACAATGATCTACATTGTCGCCGGGCCTATATACGGCAGCAATAGCATGGCAGCATTTAGGGCAGAGTACCCTAATGTCTTCACTCACTCTACTCTTGCAACTGAGGAGGAGCTGGAGCCCTTCAAGCCATACCAGAACCGGCTCGCCGCCTTGGATTATATCGTGGCATTGGAGAGTGATGTGTTTGTTTATACTTATGATGGAAACATGGCAAAGGCTGTGCAGGGCCACAGGAGGTTTGAAGGATTCAGGAAAACTATCAATCCTGACAGGTTAGTTCATTTTTTTAGATGTTGATTTCGTCTAGGTTTGGAATTTGCTATGTAAAAATGTTGCAACAAAGTAAAGAAATGTCACTGACATATAATGTGTTTCATTTCTTGTCAGATTGAATTTTGTGAAACTGATTGATCAGTTGGATGAAGGATCCATGGAATGGGAAGCATTTTCTTCTGAGGTAAAGAACTTGCATTCCAATAGGCTAGGTGGTCCTTATCTTAGACAGGTAGGCGAGTCGCCACGAATTGAGGAGAATTTCTTTGCGAATCCGTTCCCGGGTTGTGTATGTAACAAGTCTCAGGAGATGATCACAGCACTGAAACTTGATCACCGAATCGGCGTCGACTCGCAGAGATAGTACACTTGATTTTTTTATATGTAGTTAAAGTTGGTTGGGGTTCTTCACAATGAGTATTATATAAAAACGGCACTGTCTTAAAAAAAAGGTTAAAAAGGGAAAAAAGCTCATTCATGTTGTTATGGTGGGAAGGAATGTTGCTTCTTCTTCCTTTGTGTCAAGCCAAGTTTGATGTGGCTGCTGAAGAATCTAAAGGGACCTTTGTTTATTAGGGTTCTTATCATTTCACTATAAATTATGAGTCTCAGTTTTAGGCATACAAAGAAGGGAAGGAACAGATAGAAGGCATAGATTATAGTGGGAGATTGGCATTTATGACGAAATTACCCTTGTGGATGAGGAGGGCTTATAATGTATTTATTGATTCTTTTTTGAAAAAAACAAAAAATTGCCAAATGATGCATATAGTTGCAATTCTGCAAGGATGTAACATTTGATACTTAGGATTTTTACTTTTTAATTTTTAAATTTCCCATTGATTTCTTGTGTATATTTTTTTTATGTTCATTTTGAAACGACCTACCTGCCTTTGAGTGCAGTAAAGAATGTACAAATATTTGTAATTAAATTGATTTATTGTTCTTTCCGATATTCTTTCAGTTCTCAAATCTCACTACTCGTAGTATTTCTAAAAATTATATTTTAACCCTTCTAATGTCAGAAATTTCCTTTATTTATCCGCCTCTTCCTCTCTACTCATAAAAAACTAAGGAAAAAGACAAATATATCTCTAATATTTTTTTAATTGGACAAAAATCTTCCAATTTTGCTGAAATATTCACGTACCCCAACCTTCGAAAAAAGTGAACACTACTGCTTTTTTATTGGTCTAACCCACGTGTGGCCTTTACGAAGGTGTGTGATATGGCTCTCAATAGCATCTAGCTGACCGTAACGGAGAACACTGTACTGACCAAACCCGTAATGAATATTAGACAGCAAAATGGAATTGTTACACTTCTTTTACATGAACCCTTCGAAATTATGGTTTTATTCCTCCAAAGAAATCAACTTCTTTTTGCTGTCTAATGTTAATTATGGGATTGGTCTGTACAACATGGCTTCGTTAATGTTATGGACCGACTTCGAGACCCAATTCTTAGAGAATAAGGCAATGAATGAGTGACCTACAAGGAAAAATGAATCATTTAAATTGGGAAAGATATGATACAATCTCAACAGATCCCATGTGGGGATCTCAACCACCCGAAACTATATAAACAGGGGTATCACCCTCTCAAGGTACGCATCATCTAACCCTACCCCTATATCTGACCTAGAACCCCCATAATCCTAATTTTGGGTTTCTAGGGATACTCTTACACATATCAACCTCCTTCTCCGTTATAGTTCTCGGTTACGCCAAAGAGCTTGGCTACTGAAGACACATCTTCTTACTTTGATTATTGAGACTCGGCACCCTACTCAAAGTTATTTGGACAATCGTTAAGTAGCTTGACCTTAACAGTTACGGTTAGCTAGGCGCCGTTGACAGCCACATCACACGCCTTCATAACGGTTATATGTGGATTAGACCAACGGAGGAGTGATATTATCCACTTTTTTCTAAGATTGATGGTATGTAAATATTTCAGCAAAATAAAAAATATTTTTGTCTAATTTTAAAAAAGTTAGGAAAATATTTATCTTTTACCCAAAAACTAATTTGAAGATGCACACTTCAAATGCCAATTGTTAATCTTCAATGTATATGCGCATAAAAAAGTGGGTGATAAAGCTGATCATCTGATATAATATTTTTTTACATCTATACCATTTGAGCTTTATAACTGAGAATTTATTATTTAATAAAAAAATTATTTATTATTATTACCCTTATTATTATCATTATTGTTTTCGCTTTACAACGTGTTTCCTTGTACTTGGAGTATGGGAACAATATTTTTTTTGACGGGTAATTAGGCAGCATATTATTCATGAATAGGATTCGAAATATTCAAAAAGGCCAAAGTACAAATGTTTGTTGGTACTTCTTCCAACCACACTGTATTTGAGTTGGTAAGAGTCATTTGAGCCAATTTATGAGTTACCCTATTTTCACTTCTCTTGACATGACAAAATTCAACACTGTAAACCATATTACAATATGCATGCAAGGTTTTTATGATTATGTTTTGATGAATGACAACCATTATGGAATTGAGGACAACCATCGAAGGATTCAAGATATAATTTCGAAAGCAAACAACAAGACAAGAAGACGAGTCCACAAGCTTTGAAGATGGTTTACTATCTTAGGATTTAGGTAAACTTCTTGTCAAGAACCAAAGTTTATTATCTCTCTCACACACACACAAGAAAATGTTTTTAAAGAAAAGGTTTTTCGAAAACTATGGCCATAAAAAGTTTTATAACTTGTTAGCTGTTTTAAAGCTTAGTGCATGCTGTCAAACTTGACCTTTGTGCACTAAAGTGATGATAACTTGAGCTACAGAGGTCCAAACGATGTGGTTCTTGTTGCATTAGAAAGCTAACATCCAGAGCTTCAGATTGGTATATATATGTCTATACTTGACATTTATTTTTCACCGCGAAAATACAGTAAAAGTCGATAGTAAAAAATTCAAAATTTTCATAACGGCTAGTTTGACTTTTTGGCT
>JASCZI010242927.1:0-12699 GCA_036250425.1 Stylosanthes scabra | reverse complement strand
GCTTTCTTTCTATTTTTAAAATGTATGAGAGTAAACACTTTAATTTTATGTGTATTTATATTTATTTAAACCACCACTCAAACTAAAAAAACTCCCTTTCTAATGAAATGATTTTTTTTGTCAAAAAAAAAATTTGTTTGTAAGGTTATTATAATTTATTATTGCAATGGTGCTGTGGAGGGTCCTAATTTGGGGTAGTGAGTTGTGAAAAGATTGGAGAGCATAATGTGGCCCTTTATTTTACCTACCAAAGGTTTGTACTTAGTACTACTACTTAGTGTTTCTTTTTCCACCTTTATTTCTTTATTCATTTTTCACCATAGATTATAGGGTTGAAGGTTATTTTTTCATATATACTAAGAAACAAAACAGAAAACAAGGAAACTAAGTTATAAGATCCTGTTGAAGCAAAATCAAAACACCATCTGGAAAAGTACTCCACTTCAAGTACGCATCCCGAGAAGTCGAAGCATCCCGAGCTAAGAAATCTGCCACTGAGTTAGCCGAGCATCATTTTTTTCTTCTAGGCTTGGGCTTGAATCCAAAATCTCTTGTAATGAATTTCTTATAATGGAATATGTAGAGTAATATTATATGAGCTACTTCATTCGTCAATTATAGTTTTTTATTTATCAAATTTGTATGGGTCCCAGTCCTGTAATGTGGGCTTTTATGTTTTTATTTGGGTTTGGGCCCTAAAGGGTAATGAGATGACACATGGAAAGTTTCAAACTTTGCGGTCCTCTCAGTAAAAAAACCTTTGTGGTCCTCTACTTCCAAAAACCCAATTACTTGGTTTATTTTATTATGGATATGTCACTGTATCAATGACAAAAAAGAAGAAGAAAAAAATACTGATCTGTAAACCAAAAAAAAAAAAAATACTGATCTCAGCACATGGATGACCAAAGACACACAAAAGAGATGTCATCACTTCACTCATCATTTATTAGAAGCCCTTTAAACCATAATCAAACCTAACAATATGCATTGCTCTCTACTATGTTTTTTATTATTTTTTTATATCCTACTAATCATTCAAAAATATTTAGTTAGAGACTTAGAGTTTAACGGCTAGTTTATATTTATTCTTATTTAAACCATTTTTTTTTTTCTGTTTTCTCTTGGTTTAGTTTAGACTTTAGATCACTACATTCATAGATGAGTTTAGTATTTTAATAACCGGTTGGTCCAATAATTAGCTCATTAGTCCGCTTAAACAGGTGTTGAGGTCTAAATCCTGTCTTGTGTATGCAACAACCCAGTTGTCATTGGCAAATCCGTAAATAGAGCTTAGATCCACAAAGCATAATAGTCACAACTAACTTATATATAGCCTAGAGATTAGATGTATAAAAAGCATGGAGAGAAAGAAGAGACATTTTGATTTGAATGTGTACCTAACCCTATCAGTAGCAGTACAAGCAGCAAATGAAACCTTTCCTATCTCTTTGGACCAACACCAACACATGTCCCAATGTAAGGTCCCTTCCATATGAACCTCTTTGCTAAGTTGAACAAAGTAGTTGTGGACATACATACATACATACAGTTATAAACCCCCTCCCTTCTACTGCTTCATGCATGCATGTGCCCCACAAAGTATGATACAATAGCCTAGACATGGTGAATGTGAATGACCTTGTGATTTCATAAATCAACTTTAATATCTTACTTAAGTTTCCAACAACCAAAAGAAACTCATCTCTATAAAATGATTGAAGAAATGGTAAAAACCTAAAAACAAGGCAACAAGAGAAAATGGACCTTTACAAAATGTTACAGTAGCAGTTACCACACTATACTGACCCTTCAATCAGCAGAATTAAGGCACACCTTACATTATCAGAGATCTTTTTTCCTAGGGGCATGGAAAATGTTACTCCTTTCTAGACACCATAAACATAACATAAATAAAGGAGCACTAAAAACCACATTTTTCTTTTCATTTACCATTCCCTTAAATGCAAAATCAGAGGTGAGAGAAAGGACCCTATTTAATGACCCTTATGAGCAGTGAATAGTGAATGCTGAGTCTGAAGAAGTGCCTTTGTCATTTGTATTTTGTACCACTTCACTGTCCTCATGAGTCCTCACAGCCTCAAACTTTGACCACTTGGCACAATCTAAGCTCCACACACCATTAGTACTACCTTGCAAAAACTTAAATGCAAAGTTGAAACCTTGTGTCTATTTAAGTGGTGGAGAATTTAGTGGTTGGTGTTCATCTCCATTGTTATTATTTTTCCTTCTAGGATTTGGCTTCAAGTGTTGTTCACTTCTTCTGCATTAGGAAAAATGAGTTACTTGGGTGTAGGTGTTAGTCCTGGAACTGTTCCAGTGTACCATAGCACAAGCCTGAAGTTGTTGGATAAGAGGATCAAGATAGCTGAGATGGTGTTAAGGTTTATGATCCTTGGTCTTGGAGTTCTTGCAGTTGTTCTTATTGGAACTGATTCACAAGTGAGGGTGTTTTTCTCCTTTCAGAAGAAAGCTAAATTCACTGATGATAAGGCTTTGGTGTAAGTATCTATTTTTGTTTCTCTGATCTAGTTTCACTTCTGGTTACAAAAGTGTTGCATGTTTTGTTGTCCTAATTAGTTCTTGATGGATTGAAAAACTTTGCAGATTCTTGGTAGTGGCTAATGCTTTGGCTGCTGGATACTCTTTGATTCAAGGATTGCACTGTGTTGTGAGTATGGTTAGGGGAAGTGTACTCTTCAGCAAGCCCTTAGCTTGGGCCATTTTTTCTGTTGATCAGGTACCTTTTTTCAATTTTTACTATTCACATGAAGATGTCTTTGTTATAAGATGAAATTGATAACTGTTAAATGATTTCACATGTTAAACTCCCTAAGTAACTCTTAAATTACTCTTATAAAATTATGTGTTTTATGATTTTAAGTTTATCTTAGTTTCACAAGTTTAGGTAAATAAACTTTGGAGTTTGATATTTAAAAAGAAGAAGAAAGAAGTTTTATTTGTTTGTTCTGTGAAATGGGATGATGAACCCATGTGAAATTAATTAGGCAAAACTGTCATAGGACAGTGTGTGAAATATTTGATTGACTTTTCTTACCCATGTTCATGAACTTTAATTTAACATGCTAGAGACTCAATAGAGAGTAGGGTCAGTTTGGAAAATATCACTGTTATAGGCTATGGTATAGCAAGGAAAAGATTCTGCTCTGATTATCTTAACCTTTCAATTTTTCACACTTGTAATTGCCTTAAAATATAGATGAATTGCACTGATTAATTAACCTCTAATGGCTTTATAAGGTGATATTTCATCTGGTATTCTTTGTCATGTGTGATATGACTACTTAATTTCAAAGGAGTTATGATAACATGTCATAAGATACATAGTTAAATAATGCAAGTGACCCACAAAATTGAGGTGTTTGAATATGAATCAGGAAATATTAATCTATGGCCCATTGAGGGACCTCTTTGGTTTTAGGTACCATACCATAAGATACACATAACCTCATGGTTTGGTAAGTCACAAATGCATTCATCTGGTTGTTTAGATTTTTAATATGTAGTTGCGAATTTCAAAAGGCAATTACACTGCATAGGTATGGTAGATGCACATGCACCCTGCCCTACAACTTGCATAGACTTTTATAGTACAAAGATTTTTTATATTCTTACATAACCAATAAATTAGTATCTAAACATTGATATATTTTGTATGTAACTATGTATGCAGATAATGGCATACGTAACAGTTTCAGCAGTGGCGGGTGCAGGGCAATCAGCTGTGTTTGCAAAGGAGGGGCAGCAAGAACTGCAATGGATGAAAGTGTGCAACATGTATGAGAAATTCTGCAACCAAGGGGGAGAAGGAGTGGCTAGTGCTGTTGTAGTTAGCATTAGCATGGTGATCCTTTCTTGCATTTCTTCTTTCAGTCTCTTCCGTTTGTATGGTCCTAACAAAATCAGATTTGCTGCTTGGTAATCAGTGCTTATGGTGGTAGCTTTACTTTGCAACTAGGAAGTAACCTACCTAGCTAGTAGCTATCACTATTTTGGACCATTACAGTAGCTATTTATGTAATTTAAGATAGAAAAATGATGTTTGCAAGTGTACACTTTTTTATGACTTGGTTTCTTTTGTGTATATGTATGTATGGTTGTAGTTGTGGTGAACGATGATGGTATTTGATGATATGAAATGATATTTTACTGATTAAGGGTCTTAATTATTTATGCCAGTTGAAAATTGTTGACTTCTGGAAGGTTAATAATCAAGTTAATTAGATTATTTGTCTCTAAGATTTCTCTAAGATTTGTGGTATAGAATAAGATACTTTTGGAATTCTTCCAAATTGTATTATTTTGGTCCCATAATATCTTTTAATTTGTAAGATCAATGATTAATTTGTTATAAATCTTACCTACATTTAAAAGTTTATTGTTAGTAAATTAATTATTACATATACAACACACAATTTAAGTATTTAATATTTATTTAAATGAAATAATGAGCTAATTACTTGACTAATTTAAATTTATTTTTCTTATTATATTATTATAAGATTGTAAATTTGTAAGTAATGTGACAACACTGTATATTTCACTTATGCCTCGTCTATAAAAGATGGAAGGATTTTTAGTGTTTTTAGAAATTTAATTGAGTTTGATTTTAGTTTTTATTTTATGTTTATTCGACTATGATATGAAACACACTACAAAGTTATAGGGAGCCAATAAATTATAAGAGTTGAAGTCTAATAAAAAAGGAAACGAATTCATCTTACCTAGTTATTTGACTTTTTAATTAACTTTCTAATAATTAATTTTTAATAGTTTTTTTTCACTTTTAATATTTTTTGAATTTTATGAAGAAAAAAATGAAAACTGAAATCAACGAAAAACAAAATTTTATATTTTGGTTATTTTCGTTTTTTCTTCCCAAAATTTAGAAAATAGAATCACTTTATTAGCATTCAAAAATCAAAATGAAGAATGGGATTAAAGAGAAATAAGCAATTAATTATTAATTCAGAAATAAAAAAGTGAATGGGTCATGTTCAGCTGTTCACTTCTTCTTCTCTTCTTCCTTTGACCGACCTAACTTTAGATCCCTCTCCAACTTTCTGGGCGCGTCCCAATTTCATTTCCTTCCCAAAACCCTAACTTTGCATGTTTTTCACACACCCACTATTCCTTTCTCATCAATCAACTTACCGCGCTCCGCTACCTGAGCTCCTTTTCTCACTTTCCCCTACTACAAATTGTTGATCAGAAAAAAAAAAAAAAGGAAGAACAGGAATTCAGTAGAAAAAGGCATGTCAGAAAAATTCTCGGCGGCGCTTCGGATTGGGGACCTCAACGATTTCATAGCGCCATCTCAGGCATGCATAGTATCGCTCAAGGGCTTGAAACCAAACGCCAACAAGCCTGACAAATCCGAGGTAACTTCCACAAACTCACTTTTCAATCCTGTTCTTGTTATAAGAAGTAAAATTAAGTGTTTTAAAGTAAAGTAATGTCCTTTTTGTATATTCAGCTGAAGTTTTCATTGTTTTTCTCTTTTGGGTCTTCATATATTTATATATTTTGGTTATTGGTGACTGTAGGTCTCAGTTGGTAGAAACAAGCAAGTTCAGTCAGAGCCTGTTAAGATTTCTCTAAAGGATTGTTTGGCATGCAGGTTTGTCCTCTCTTAACATTGAGTGAGTGTGAATTGGATTTTTTTTTTTTAATCACTAAGAAAACAATGGTGAGTATGTTAGTTGATGATTGAATTTAGACCTTTTATGCGGTTTTTGTGCTGTTGTGGTAATATTATGATAGGGCTGTATTGGGATTCAGACTATGGGATTATGGAATGATCAAATCGCTTTGCATCAAGATGAAATCATTTTATGAATTAGGAGCGAACCGTTTGTGCTTAGGAGTCTTAACCATATAATAGCTTAAGCTTTTAGGAGAGTTTGTATTTGACATTATGTCTAAGCATTTATTCATTTTGGCTCTTAGAAAACACAATGCAAAAAAGGGACTATTGGATGAAACTATTTTAGAAATTACTTCTAGGACACTAGTCCAAATTGTTCTTTATATCAAAAGCAGCTCCTTCCAAATTCTCTAAAAAGTAGAAAATTGCAAGTCCAAAAGTCAAAACATCCTTTAAAACCCCATGATCAGAATCACACAATGCCTAAGCAATTTATTTAGTATCCAAACAAAAAGCCTTAGCACCTTAAAGAAAGCTTTGATCTTCAATAAAGAATTATTTAAAGTTAAAATAGACTTATGGGGAAATATCCTGAAGGTTGAAGGCCAAACATTAGAATCTGGGCTATTCTAAGGGAAAGTTTTAAGAATGACTATCCAAGATACTAAAGTCAATAGGTCATACGTGTGGCTATTTTTTATCGTATGAAATCATAACATATTCCCCTATGTTTTTATGGGATGGTTTACAAGGCCAATATGTAATCTTACACAATGAGTCTCTCTGACAATACAGTGGCTGTGTGACGTCTGCGGAGACAGTTATGCTGGAGAAACAAAGTTTGGATGAGTTTTTATCCAATATTAGTAAAGGAAAAGCAGTGATTATGTCTGTTTCTCCCCAGTCAAGGGCCTCCCTTGCAGCTCATTTTGGCATTTCCCCACTTCAGGTGATGCTTTGGTTATTGCTTTTAGTGGTACCTAACTTCTTCAATATATTTTTCAATCTACTGGCTTTTTGTTTGGTTAACCTTTGCACCAGACTGCTTTTCTCTAATTATGTTACTGGTAGTTTAAATATGAAAAATTTGCTATTACAGGTTTTCAAGAAGCTGACAAGATTTTTTAAATCATTGGGAGTGAAGGCAATTTTTGATACAAGTTGCAGTAGAGACTTAACGCTTATTGAATCTTGTATGGAATTCATGTCAAGGTACAAACAGAGTCACCTGGTTGATGATGAGAAGAGTAACTCGAGCCTACCTATGATTACGTCTGCTTGCCCAGGTATGTAAATTCAACACTTTATTAGTTTTGGTAACTGCTACATTTAAAGCCTGATTGTTAAATCTTATTAAAAGTGATCAATACTGCAACACAGACTTCTAAGAATATCATATAAATATTTGTGAAAAGACTAAGTTCGAGAGCTTTTCCTATAAGCCAAACAAAATACCTTCTGTAAGATAGACTCTTACTAAAAACTATATCATAAAAAGCACTCCTTTTTATAAGCTCAACTAAATTGGTTTATTTCTTTAGTTGCAAGTGGCTTGTAGAATTTCATTCGGAGTTAGAGATAAGGAAGGGGGTAAATTTTTAGAATAGGTTTTAGTGAGGATTCAAGTAGGAGGGAGAAATGCTAACTGATTCCTGTGATGTGAACATATGTTTTCAGGTTGGATATGCTACGCAGAGAAGCAACTTGGGTCATTTGTTTTACCAAATATTTCGAAAGTAAAGAGTCCACAACAAACAATTGGAGCCATCATAAAACACTATTTATGCCAAGATATGGGACTTAGGTAGGGTGTTCACTCAATATAATAAAGTTTCTACAAAAAGATCACCTGTTATTTTTATGATGATATATGATGTCTTAGTTTTTTTGAAATGCTGAAACAAATAAGAAGCCACCTATTCCAGTTATATATGTAGTGAAATGCTTGGAAATTATTTTAACAGGCCTGAAGAAATTTACCACGTCACTGTGATGCCTTGTTATGATAAAAAGCTTGAGGCTGCTAGGGATGACTTTGTTTTCCGTCCCGAGTCCCATGATGAAGGGAGTGGGAATGAAGATAATGTGATGACAGAGGTAGATTCAGTACTGACAACTGGAGAAGTTTTGGAATTGATTCAGGTTAGTATTCTCTGTGCATCTCCTCAGTTTTGTGAACTCATTCGCTTCTAACTAATGGTTTGTGAATAATTTTCTGTTCTGTTTCTATTTTGCAGTTAAAAGAAGTTGATTTTGAAAGCTTAGAAGAATCTTCTTTGGATAGACCGTAAGAAACCTAAAGCTGCCTCTATCTTTTAGTTTCTTGTGTTTGTGAAATAGCTGTTTAGATGTGATGCACGTTCATGCAGGTTGACAAATATTAGTGAAGAAGGTTACCTTTATGGGGTCCGTGGAAGCTCTGGAGGTTACGCAGACACAATTTTTCGATATGCTGCTAAAACACTTTTTGGAAGAGAAATTGTTGGCCCTTTGAACTTCAGAAATATACGGAATCCAGATTTTCAGGAAGTTACTCTTGAGGCAAGTTCTTGTGAAATTTTTCATATAGTATTTTTATGCTCGAGGATATGAAGGTTATCAAGGGACTTAAGATATTGCATCATGGTATTGCATATTCATGCATAATAACAATTTACCAAATATATATATATATATATAATATATAATTATATATCGTTATCTTCATATAGTGATATAAATTGTTGTCTATGCAGGTGGAGGGAAAAACTGTGTTGAGATTTGCTCTCTGTTATGGTTTCCGGAACTTGCAAAATGTTGTCAGAAAACTTAAAACTGGTAAATGTGACTACCATTTCCTGGAGATTATGGCATGCCCTTCAGGTATTGCATTTTTACTTTCCATCTCAAATGTTTTCTGATGGAGCCTTTTATTTAGTGTTGGTATAACATGCATAATGATTTTAAGCAGGTTGCTTGAATGGCGGAGGTCAAATTAAACCAAACAAAGGGCAATCTCCCAAAGAATTGAGCCAGTTATTGGAAACTATTTACATGGACAATGTAAGAACTTCTGCAAACTAGCCATTAGTTTTCATAAATGATATAATTGTCTAGAATTGTAATTTAAGTTTGTCCCGCGTTTTTTCTCCTTGCATCATTTCTGAATCAGTGAATGACTGAATTTCTGTGTATGCTAGGTCCGTGTTGCAGAACCATTCGATAACCCCGTTGTAAGAGGCTTATATGACAAGTGGCTCGAGCAGCCTGGCTCCGATAAAGCCAAGAGACACCTCCACACGCAATACCATCCTGTCGAGAAAAGCATTACTTCTCAGTTGCATAATTGGTGAGAAAATTTCAGAAGTGAAGTTTGGACAGAGATGGGGTTGGAAGGAACAGAAAATTTTCCCTGTATTTTTCTTCAATCAATTTTGTGGCATCAGAAGAGTCATGATCCAATTTTGGTAGTGGGCAGATTTTTTCTTGTGTATATATAGTTTTCACCCTCCATTTATACCAACCCCAGACATCACCAAATGAGAGAGTCTTGTAATCTTGTATACCCTTCATCTTAAGTCTTAACCCAATTAGATTGCAAATGGAAAAATCACTCAAATATTTGTTTAGTTTTTTTTTTCCTTGGAGCCACTGTTATTTGTAGGATCCAGGTTTGTCAATAATTTCATTGTGTAGATAATTATACATACTTCTTTGTGTTGTTGTTGAGACACACATTCCATGCTTCATTCCATATTTCCATGTATTTTAACTTCTAATGACAGTTGAATTTAGTAAACACTGAAATGAAAGTAACTTTCTTTGGTGTTGATTTTCCATGGTTGTCTTTAGATATAGGTGGCACATTTTCTCTCTTTGATACAATTAGATCATATATTTTAATAAATTTAATTTAGAGAATTTTACACTTTTTTTTATATCAGGAAAAGTAATTAATTTTTCAACTCACAATTTTAAAAATCATATATAAAAGTATATATAAAAATATAATCAAAATTGGACTCATATTTTAATACTGTCAAAATTTTCATTTGATTCAATCTCAATTTATTTATTTTTTCCCCATTTTGACAGTCAACATTGTATCATGGAAAAAAATCATGATAAAGAAAAAAGAATCAGAATAAATAAATAATTCGTTGAAAAAAACTTACTATTTTTAATTAATTAATTGTTACTAATACATTTGTTTCTATAGCGGTAACCCAATTTGCATTTAATTCTGGATTCTAACGTATCTGTTAAAGTTTCCACGCAACCGTTGAAAACAATGAATTCAATTCATGTAATTAATTAAGATGATTTCTCATTCAAAATAAAAAACAAAAAAGAAAGAAAGTATATATACAATAAGTAATAACTCATGAGGCAGAAATTGAGGAGGTGGGTTAGGTTGGCAACTCCACGAGTCATCTTTCGGGGGTGACAAATAACATTACATGCCAAAAAACCATAACACCCCTTCTGTGAATTCATCATTCATCTTCACCCCCATTTTGTTTTTTATTATTTTATTTATTTAAAGTGAAAGTGTGGAACTGTGGTTACAGCACACTTTATTGTGAACAAAGCAGAATAAAAGTTAGCTGGTTTTGTTTGATCTTAAAACACTCCATTCCTCTCTCCAAAAGGGTTGTTGGCTATCTACTCTCCTCTACTAATGGTAAATATTTTCACTTACTTTTTCTCCTATTTTCTATTATGTGGGGGTGTTTTTGTTTATTCTCTGATTTCTCATTTGCATGCATTGTTTTATCTCAATTCTTAGTCATTCTTGTGTCTATTTTTCAATAGAAAAAGATTTTCTCTGCATTTTTTTTTTTAAATTTTGACTCCATCGCTGTTCTGGGATGGGATGGCAGTGAATAGTTTTTAAGCCTGTTGACAACCTTTGAATTTGAAAATGATGAAACTTTAAGAGCCTCTCTCTCTCTCTCTCTTTTTATTTTTGTTTTTAATTTTATATAATTATATTTTTTTATTTTTAGTTGTTTTCTCTTTTAGAGCCGCAAAAATTCATTTTTTTATTCTATAAAATACTAAAAAATAGAAAAAAATTATCCTTTTAGTGTTTGTAACATTCTATTTGTACATAGTAAGATTGGACGTCTTTATTGATAAGAGAAAGTCTTGGACCCAACATATGTACTTATTAGTTTGTTTGAATCAATTGTTGGTGTATATCATATTCATATCATAGACTACTTCAAGGCGTGTAGCAGACAGGAAGGTTGCAAGGTTTGAAAGGAACATTGCAAAGAGATGTTCAGACAACAAGAAAGGATTCTTTCCTTATCCAATTCAACACATCTTGCTTGGTTTCCTTCTCTCCCTCCTCATCGGTTCATGTAAGCTAATTCTTGCTCCCTTTACTTCCCTCTCAAATTTTCATAAATTAAATATGTATGTATGTTGTTCAATTTATATGAATTTGTTTCTGTTTGCAGCTCTGTTTGTGATCATTAAGACCGCATCAAGCCGAGGGTAGTGATTTGTGAATGTTCACTATATTTACTATGTAGTTTATGATATACATCCAACAGGTTTCTGAAAGAAAATGTTATATTATATAGTCCACCTTTGATCAGCTTTGAATGTTGATCCAGTGTGAATTCAGAACTGCTTTCATATGCTAATGAATAAATACTGAAGTTTTTTGTTCTGTTAAATTGCCCTCTTTTTATTTCAAGTCATAATTCGTAGTAATGGTTTTATTTTGTCAATATTATTCTTAAACCGGATCAAAACTGAATAAAATTCTCTTAAAGTGAGAAAATTGGTAAAATTAAAGTAAGAAAATAGAAATCTAATCACAAACTTACCATAATAGAAATAACTAATCCTTTACTTTATTATTTTACAAACCACATCACTTTAGGGGATTTTTTCGAAATCCGAAATGTGATTGATTAATCCCTTATTTTATTACTTTACAAATAAATGAGGATCTTTTTGTGACTAGCATTTTGGTAATTTCCTGGCAATCTAGTTACCTTATTCATTGTGATGTTTGACCATATACAACTAGCAATAATTTACTCTTCATGTTTAAAGAGACAATGTCCAACATCTGAAAAAGACATGTGTAAAACAAAACTGGAAGATGATGGTGACAGTGAACAAGAGATAAGAAATCTCTTACAAAACATTGAGATAGTTTTATTTTTTATTTATGCAAATCTGTGGTTCATTCTACCTCCATAGGCTACTTTGCTCTCATCAGATCTTCGACCCGTAACCTTGATTGTTGTTGCCACGCTTCTCTTGGTGGAGTTGTGGCAACAATCAGAACTCTTGGAGAACTTTCTGTCAAAAGAGCTTAAATCAATCTCAGGATATACTTTAACATTAACATCCTCCTCAGATACAGATAAGCTTTCATCAGGTATAGAGCCGGATCCCATAACCTCAAAATCCTGTAAAAAAGTTAACTTGATGAGGGAGAGAGGAGACATTATTTCAAGAGCACACTAGAGAGGGTGTTTGAGTTACCCTTGATCTTGACTTGGTATTGACTGGTGTTAAGCAGGGATTTAGATCCTTAAGTAATAGGTCATCTGACTGATCATCAGAGCTGAATTCCTGCATGATTTAGATTTGATATTTTCCATTACTCTTAAAGAAGAATGAGTTACATTTAGTGTATGATTAACTCAATAGCGTAGATGAATTGGTAGTCACTGATTTAAAGGTATATCAAGATTCATGTTGATAGATTGTATTAATGCATGATGCATCATAGCATTGTATAAAGTTCTCACTTCTCAGTCCATTTAGGAATTAGAGTCATATTCTTAATTCTAACAGCAGGGAAAAAGTTGTCAATCACTTCAGAGAAAAAAGTAATGATCTAATCCCCTTTGAATTTGTAACTTTTATTATTTATTATTTATGGGTTCCACCATCTTAATTTAAGGACGATTAGAGCATTATTTTTCTCTCTAAAGTGATTAATAACTTTAGAGTAGCTTGATCCTAACAGCAGGCTTACCCAGGAGTTACAAGCATCT
>JASCZI010242925.1:7308-17560 GCA_036250425.1 Stylosanthes scabra | reverse complement strand
TACTAATAATTGAACAATTAAGTAAAATTACTTGAGTATTAAGCTAATTAACTAGTAAAAGCTCATGAATTTGAGGTCTAAAACCATGAATGATGCACACGCATCAGTTGCAATCACAGTTACACATTCACACACTTTGAGTAGCGCAAGTGTGCAACGCCTCTGCCTCTGGTGTCTTCTACTCTTCTCCCTCTTCGGCCTCCTCAATCTGTGTCATCTGCCATTGCTCTGACTTCTGACTTCTGATTGTGTTCACCATCAACATCAAGTTTAATTTGTTCTCTAATTTTGGCAGTTGGTTATTTTCTCCTTTCTCTTCTTTATTTGGTGTTGCATTGACATTGTTATTGGCTTATTGCACCTTAAACCTCTGCTTCTATGCTCTATATTATTGTTCATTATCGTTTGTTCTCAACTTTGAACTCTTGTGTCTGATTTTAATTTTTTTTTTGTTATTTCTGTTCATGAAAAAATTGTCAAAAATCTTCGACCTTTTCTTCTTCTCTGTTCAATGTTCATTATTTGGAATTGAATGCTCCAATATGGCTATATAATTTATTTGATGTGATTTTATAAAATATAATTTATTTGATGTGATTTAAAATAAGAATGTAATTGTTCTTTGTTTTGTTCTTGACTTTTTATTCTTTTATAATTTATAAAATATGCATGAATCTTATTATTGCTAATCAATTTCTTTAGCAAATCAAGTATTATGTATGATTTTATTTGTACCCGTATGCCTATATTTGCTATATGCCTATATGATTTGTTTATAGCAACTTAAATATTTTATTATTGCTGTGTTCTTGTGTGTCAAATTGTCTATTTGATTTGTTTATAGCAACTTAAGTAGTTAAGTTCACTTGATCATTCTTTAACTTTTTGATTTGATTATTTGATAATGTTATTTTATTTTGAATAGTAAGATGTCTTCACTTAGAGGAAATACCAGCGAAGGAAATGCCCACCGGAAAAGATGGGACTCAAATTTTATTTTATTTTTTCTATTTATGTCATTTTATAAGATTAGTGATTATTTTTTTTATTTTTTTCATATTTTTCATTATATAATACAATATATATTTTATTTGGGCCTACGTTTTTATATTACCTGTCATAATAAAATTTTTTATAGGCACTTTCGTTCCATGCTGCGTTTTTACGTTTTTCGTTCCTATATTAGTCATCCATGCCTGTAGAAGAACTCGTTTCGTTCCTGAAACCCTTGCTAAACACCTTTTTAGTTAAATCACAATTATTTAACTTGTAGACAGTGACAAACACAATTATTAACAAAGTCCATCAAATCTTAATTACATCCTAATTTTGTCGTGAAATTACATCCTAATCTTGTAGACACTTGATGGTGAAGTGACTAAATGGGTCCGGTGGGAATGTTGTATGTATGTATCGGATATTGGGATATATGCAGTGGAAGGATATCTGGTGAATAGGGACAGCGGTGTAATGTGTTGAGTTGGGAACAAGTCAGAAAGCATGACGGAGGGTGAGGCGTATTTGCTGGGTCTAGTTGATGCTCTTCAATTCCTCTTGGAAGAAATTAACGCAAAGGAAGAAGAACTTATAGTGGTGGTGTCCCGTAAAGATTTAGTGGACTGGATATAGGGGAAAAATGAAACAAATTGGGAGTTGAGATTTCTGAGGAATAAAACAAAAACCCTAAGTGACACATTTCATTACATAAAAGTGGAATTTAAACAGGAGAAGCAGTTTTAGTTCTTGGAGCATTGGAAGCAACTTGTGTCAACTTTAGCGGTACCATGCATGGGTGAGTTGGAATACATAATACTTGTGTACTTAGTTCATGCCTACAGGTGACAGGTGTAGTGCTTTTTGGATTATGCTTGCTTGTAACTACTATCATTGGGAGTGGCTTGGGACACATATGATGTGGTGCTAAATTATGATCCTGTACTGCTGCTTAACAGGGAGAGAAATTGTAATTGTTACTTGGTGTGATAGTAATAGGAGACTATTGATATGTATTTATGATTACATTTTAGAACTTTGTTGTTGTAACCAGAGGCTTAATTATCCGCAGAAGGAACTAATTAAATTCTTTTGAACTACTCTTTTCATTTGGGTCAAGAATAAAATCATCTTTCTTAAAAAAAAATAAAAAAAAACAATATTTATACTTGAAAGCATTATTGCTTTTTAATTATTATTTTCCCTACAATTAGTTATCAAATAATGGAAGCTGAAATAGCTATGTTTTTTTTTTATTTTTACTAAATAGCTATTATTTTATATTACCAACTTATTTTGTTTTATGCTTGATAAATAAAAAAAATATTAAGTGTTTGTGCTTACTATTTTTAAATATTTATAGTGTTTTTTAAAACACCTCATAAAAAGTATCTTCATGGATCTAGCCTCTCGCATCACCCTGGTTGGTAGCCAAATGGTGCGGTTGATAAGCTCCCATCACGATTCCAGAGTCTTTTCCTCCATCCATTGATCTCTGAATGATGTTGGCAGATCCAATAATTAGGTATTTGTCATCAACTATACACGAAGAAAACATTGATAGATGAGATATAGACACTTATTATATCAAATATATTAAGCTATTTAACGATTTTTAATTGCTTGTCATTTTCATATAAAGACCGTTTTATGTAAGTAGCCACCAAAATATATATGAGAGGTTAAGAATTACTAATCTATCATCATCTTTGAATGTACATTGCATACACTACAAGAAAGGGACGGCTGATATCGCTAAATGGATATCGCTATGGTTTATCACATTTCGTGGAATGTAATTATTGGAGAAATACAACGAAGATTGAAGTATAAACTATCGCGAAATGAAAGAGTCTAGAGTCGGTTGATGCAGAAACCGACTCAAAACAGATAAATTATATACATATGGCGGCGGTTGAGGTCAAAATCGCTGCATAATGCGTATTTTTATTTATTTAACGTATTTTTAACTTAGATTCTAATTTTTATCTTATATATTTTTTAACATTTTTAAAAATTTATGGAAAAAAAATAAAAATATGTGTTGAAAAATATGTTGTTGAAAAATAAAATAATTCTAACTTTGAATTTTTTATGCAATTTTACAAGATAAAAATTGTTGAAAAATATATTTTTTTAAAATATTAAACAAAAGTAAGTGAATATATAAAATTTATAATAAAAAGAAAATTTAAATGATAGAAATAATATTTCACGTCATTCAGATCTAATTAATTAAAAAGTGATGACTTTAGTTTTTTATTGTTAACAAAATATTTGTTATAAATAATAGATAAAAGATAAACTACAATTCAATAAGACCTCTTAATAAAAATATCAATAATTTAATTTGAATAATTTAAAATAATTCATAACTTGCATATTATACAAACTTCCATATATATACTTAGTAGCATTATATGTATTAAATGTTAAGTTGGCTTGGTAAAATGGAAGGCATGCTGAAGAAGGTTGAACTACCCCTTTGTCCTTGGTTCGAATCTCTCTGGAAAAATTTTTAAAATTAATTACCAAAAGAACCAGCCTTTTAGTGTGATGGAGTAGCACCGTGGAGGAGCGTGGTTCATAAATCTAAACCTCATAAGCCGCAGGTTATAACGGGTTCAATAAAATTAACTTTTTTTCGATTGATACCATTTAGCGGTGGCGGTTAAACCGTCACGAAACAAAAAAAATAACCACCATAATCCCCCACTTGTAGATAAATCATGAAGCATCTAGCCTCGTGGGATTTCAAGTAATCAAAATTGTTGTCTAATCTTTGTGGAGGCACATATTCTCCATTCTTCTTCACCTCTCAATTTCCAAGATAGAAGAATGTCAAATATTATTGAGGATCTTCGTATGTTTCTTCTTCCTTGAGTGCTTGAGTAATGTCCTTGTACGTCATCTCTATGATTCTCCATTGTAAGTATAATATTTTCTAAACATCGTTCTCTATTTTTTTGGGATTCTAATCACCTTGAAAGGTAGAAATGTAGTGGTAAATACATGCCAATTCTAAAAAAATTATTTATTAAATTGATTGTGAATCAATATGTTAAAAATGATAAATTATCCATGGATAAGAGAGGATATCAGAATGTTTTTTAAATAAAATTAGTTAAAATGATAAGTGTCTTATAACTTAAAACAAAAGATTTTGATTCAAATTTTGTATTTAACAAATTTATTATTTATAAATTATATATAACGGAAGATTATTTTAAAAAGAAAAGTTATTATACAACAACTTTTTCTATATTCGCATTATATATAATTCAGATTCTGTCCAAATATATCTTCTTATTGTTTGGTAGTAGCTAATAGTATCTGTTTTTATTTATTTATTTTTGTATAGCTAACATTTCTAAAACGAATGAATAAGTGTCACTAAAAGAATTTATAACAACAAGTAATCAAATAGTGGAAATTACCATCCGCTACAAGTTCAATAACAAAATGCATATATAAAATCGTTTTATTCGTAACATAGATTTCAAACTTTATTGAGAACAACCTTAACTTCTTAAAACAAATACACAAAGTAATTTGCCACAAACAAAATGAAATTGAAAGATGAACAAGATCCATTTCGATACAATTATTCAAGAATTGGAAATTAGGTAGTGCTTAAGGGAACTTGTTCAACTACGGTGGAACTAACTTGTCCATGAACATGGGGAGTTGGTTTAACAATGTCACACAACATATCCGGAGGGACACCAGTAAGTATATCAGAGGCATTGTTGCCTAGAATATGAGCATTTGTGTCCGGGAAGAACTCCAATTTGTCGATATTCGTGACGGTTCCATCTGGAGAAATTTTAAGAGGATAATGGAGCAGGTGTCCAGGAAGGTCTTCTATGGGTGACTCCCTAGCATATTCATTAAAATACTCTCTAGAAAGTTGATTCACTTTCTTAATACATTCTTTGCTTTCACGGTGGAGGAAGGCTTTGTCAAGTTTGCCGAGGTGCTCATACCATAGGGACATGCGAAAGCCATGGATTTGGCCTCTCGCGCCACCATAGTTGGTAGCCAAATGGTATGGTTGGTAAGCTCCCATCGCGATTTCTGTGTCTCTTTCTCCGTCCATTGATCTCTGATTGATGTTGGCAGATCCAATGATTATATATTCATCATCAACTATAAACAAAGAAACCAAAAGAAGAATTCACATCATCCATTTGAAAATTTAAGCATTTAAATATGTTAAATTATTTAAGAATTCTTATATGATATTGAAATATACTAGAGTAGTTAATTTTTAATTTGATCCCTAAAGTTTTACTTTACTAAAATAGTCTCTGATGTTTAGTCTCTCAAGTTTAATGTATCTCACTTAGTCCGTGAGTCTATTTTCATCCCTCATGTTAATGTCATGCTGACATAAATGGACGACTATCACGATGGATACCCAAAATGACATTGTTTTATGGTTGACACTCAAATTAGGTAAAAGGATGTCGTTTCAAAGAGTATTTAGTGAAAAACTTTCACTTGACTTCTAATCTTAAATACCTATTGGAATAACATTGTTTCAACTCAATTTGAGCGATATTCATAAAACAATATCGTATCATATATCCATCGTGGCAGTTATCCATTTATGTCGACATGACATTAACGTATGGGTGATAGAAGTTATCTCGTGGACTAAAGTGAACTACATTTTTAAAACTTAAAAAACTAAATGGAGTCAAAATAAATTTCAGATATTATTTTACCATAAAATTGAAATTTGAGGACCAAATTGAGAATTAAATCATATTAGAGAGGTTAAGAATTACTAACCTATCATCATCTTTGAATGCACATAAATCATGAAGCGTCTCGCCTCTTGGGATTTCAAGTAATCAGAATCTTCGGTTGGTGTTTGTTGAGGCTCATATTTTCCATCCTTCTTCACCTCTCGATTGCCAAGGCAGAATAATGCCAAATAATGCTGAGGATCTTCGTTTATTCCCTCTTCCTTGAGTGCTTGAGCAATGTCCTTGTACATCATTTCTATGGTCCTCCTCTGTAAGTATAATATTTTCTGAACATTTCCACTCTTTGGAACACCCTCCGGCCACATCGGAATAACAACATACACAACAAACTTTTCCTTGGCTTTGATCTTGCTAACAATCTTAAGCGAAAGCTCCTTTGGTATTAGATTCACAGCATCAGGGTGCTCTTTCTTTTCATCAACACTCCAACCGAAGTCGCTTCCTATGAAATACTGATTCTCAATATAGATGAAATTCTTCGCCCGCCTAATAGCTTGAATATATGCATCTTGAATGCTTCTATCTATCACCTTGTTCTCCTCATTCACAAGCCCAAATTTGAAAGCATCTTCAGCAGACTCCGGAAGCCCAAGAATAGCTTTGTTATCAATGGATCTGAATAACTGAACATTCCATGTGTCGCCATCATAACAGTCTGTTACTTGAGATGGCGAAACAATGCAATCTTTAATCTTTTCTTCTGAAAGAAGCAAGCCCACTATGCCCTGTTTCTTAAACCTCTGCACAAAAGTAGAATAAACATCCCATGCAACTGGCCCTTCAAACTTACAATGCACGTCATGCCATGGCTCTCTAGGACCACCTTTTTCGATGTCAGCACCATGGATGCTTGGTTGATGAAAATCGTTTTTGTGATAAGTGGCAAGTGTACTAAATAGAGAGTGAGATTGAGTATCATATCTTCCATAACAGAGATCAATACCTCCAATAAAACTCACTATTCTTCTCTTATCAGTTTTCTCCATCTAGCAACTTAGCATCCACCACCACAATCTTTTGGTGATGAGTATGGAAAATGTTATCACGAGTACATAAAACACAATGCTCCTTACTACCTTTAAAATACTTCTGGGTTTCTTTATCATGAGTACCCATTTTCCCAAGGTTTCCAATTAACGAAATCACTGTTATATCATTCCAAAGAAGCAATACAACCCTAACTCCATCTTTCTCTACCTTTCTGTTGAGCAACTGACTGAGTGTTTCGCCTCTTCCAGGATGTGTCCTATTTAGATCTCTTACCAAAGAAATCTCAGTACAGAGAGACCAACCAGCGATGTATATAAAGTGTTTTGCTTCATTGATTGCATCATACATCTCCTCCCAACATCTCTGAGGATTGTAATTCTCACCTCCATTAGCTACTACTCCCGGGACAAAACTGTCTAGGACGTGAGCATCTTGGTAAAGAGAAACCTGATGAAAACATTAAAAGTTAGTTAAGTTCAATTTCGGGGCGGGGATCCCCGCGCTTGCCTTGGGGAATTTTGCCCCATTTCTGTCTCTACGGAAAAATTCCCACGTTCGGGTCCCCATTTGGGGTTGTTGCTTCGTGGAGATTTTTGACACTCCTTGTGAAGACATTTTTATATAAAAATGATACTTGAAATTTGGAGTTAGCAATTTACAATTTGCATCAAAATAGTCTCTAAAATCCCAGTAATATTGATTTTATTCTCGAGATTAAAAGATTTACACCAAGTTAATCATTGACTTCTTTTTCTTGACCATGTCATTTACAAAATTAACAAAATTTAAATGAAAAAGAAGTCTGTAATTAATGTAGTGCAATTTTTTTAATCTTTGAATTAAACTAGTTCAATTAAAATTTTAAGATTATTTTTACAGGTTAATTATAATTATAATACAATACGTGCCAAACGTCTAAGGATAGGGATAGTGATCTAAAACCATTAGAATTAACTATAAAAAAATGTTTCTGAATTTTTATAATGACAAAAGTGCTTTTCAATTTTTATAAAATGTGACAAAAGTATTAATTTATTAACTAGCTATTATAACGTTAACTATTTAGTAAATGGATATTTTAATTTTGTTCCATTTTACGAAAACTGGACATGAAAATTGAGAATCAATTTTAGGGGGTTTATACGGTATAAATGTAAATAATAAAGATGTAGGTTTTATTAGAAGAATATGTGGGTCCACATCTGTATATTACTTTAATTTTTTTGAGATGTGAGTGTAAAATCTGTATTATAAGAGAATCTTTTATATCCATATGAATTTAAATCTATATCGAATAACTTTAATTAGTGGTTGACTCAAAACAATTATTTACAATCATAATACCTTACATGCCCTTTGCTGTGGGAAGAAAGTGCGAGGAACTCCAGGAAAGTGAGGATCCTTGATGCCTTGAACCCAGTTTGGATTCCTTTTAGCATCAAAGAATTGTAGCTTCACATGGATCATTGGAGTTCCAGGTATTGGCTTTTTGGCATGATCCACAATTTCAATCCTTTTATCTACTTGATCACCATTTATGACATCCTCAACAGGCACAAGTGCTTGTCCAAGAAGAATTCGCCCAGTGGAATACCATGTTTCACATTGTATGGTGAATATGATATTTGATGTCTTATGTGCACATCGAATGTAAAAACACTTTTTAAGATCAGGGTTAGAAGGGTCTTTTATGCGTCTGCTTTCAATTTTTACTTTATCAACATAAACGGGCGGCATACACTCCAATAGATATTACTTTCCCCATTATCCTTTGTACAATCTGTAATAAAATAATGTAAATGAAGTTAATATAAATTACTCTCTTAGTTATTAATAATATACTTTCACTAAATTTTATTTAATTTCTATATATTTTTATTAATTAACTCCCGACATTATATCAGATTTTATAATTAAATCTTAATTTTAATTTTCATGCACCATCAGTATAAAAGAGTTTTATACATACATCCAATTAGGTATTATCACATCATCAAAAGCAATTAATTTTCAAATTCACTACTTCTAAAATCATATAAATACATGAATCTAATTAGATGACTGTGTAAAACTCTTTACACCGTCAATGCATCAAAATTAAACTCTTTTTTATATAAATTATATTTATTTAGAACTTGTGCAAGAGATATATTCTTTTTATAATATTTTTTCTCATGATAGAAATTTAATTATTATAAAATGGTATAAAAACTCCAATAAGAAAATATAGGAATTTAATTAAAAATTCTGTAAAATTACATAGACTAACATAAGAATTAAACAATAATATTATATGCAAATTAAAATAAATAATATATTTACTAAGACAACTAAAAAAGGATACATTTACTAATACAAAGTTATTCAACAATGTGACGTTACATCAATTTTCTATGTATAATGTTATATATAATGCATGCATATCCACATATATAATAAGAAATCTATCATCAAAACTATGAACTTATTTATTATATATCAATGCAATCACAAAGAAAATATACACTTATAATAATTAATTAAGGAGTGGCCAAGGCCATAGCTAGAAACATGTTGACAAATTAAATTAACTAACCGATGTATTGTCAATAACAGCTTTGAGGTTGTAAACCTCACAAATGGTTGCATCCATATCTCCATGCAGAAGTTGCTCCATCTATTACTTATTATGTTATTATCTTCAATAATAATAATAATAATAATAATAATAATAATAATAATAATAATAATAATAATAATAATAAATTCAAAGAAACTAGCTAGAGAGTTAGATGAGTTGGAGAAGAAGAAACCATGATCGGATCTATATTGAAATGATGGTGCAGTGAAGGCATAAGAGGATACGTATTTATAATAGCTCGTTTCTATTGGAGTCAACTTTTTTTTAATAAAAATAATGAATAAGCCAAGCAAACATAATTAGAAGAGAAATTAAATTTAAATAAATATTAATAATTAACTATTGGTTAATATAATATGAAATTGATTCCTAATATATTTTTTTCCAAATAATTAGTTGACGGATACCTTATTAGTTGTGGGTCATCGATTAATAATAAATTAAATTAAACACACATTATCAGTTAGTGAGGGCCATTATATCATTTGCATGTGATTAAATTCTATTTTAAATGTTCTGAAATATATAGAATCACCAAACTACGCGGTTTACTGGTTATTATGTAGTTAACGATGGCCATTTATTTATTTATTTATTTCATTAATGAGAGTGGAATTCGAAATTTTTTATAATAAAAAATCACGGTGCGATATTAATATTATCATATGAATCAAGTTAGAGATATAACTATTTATATTATTTTTTATTAACTTAAAATTAAAAAAAATGCTTTTATGATGTGATATCAAAGAGACATACATATTCGAAATATAATAATTTATATTATCTTATTATGGAGGAAGTCATTTCATAATATGTTACATGAGAAATTGAGTTATTTTTGTACTTATAAAATTTTCAACATATAAAATAT
>JASCZI010242922.1:0-17618 GCA_036250425.1 Stylosanthes scabra | reverse complement strand
GTTTCCATCTTTTAGCGCTTATCCTCAATCTTCACAATGGTTGTCATTCATCAAAACCTAATAACACAAACTTGGCATGCATATAGTAACCATGTTTTACAGAATTGGGAACAAAGCAGAAGTAAAGCAAATTATCGGCAGAAGCAGAACACAGGGAACAAAACTATGATGATGAGAGGGAGGACAAGGAACCAATTAAGCAGATCGTTGGTAGAAACAAAACACAGGGAAGCAGAATACAGGGAACAGATCGTCGACAGAAGTAGAACACAAGGAGATCGGACAACAGTAAAGCAGATCGGCAAGACCATGACGACGGCAAGGCAGCGAATCAACGTCATAACAAGAAGGAGAGGTGGCGAGGTGAGCGGCGAGAAACGAGTCCGAGAAGGACTATGATGATGAGGGTAACACGACCTAGGAGAGGAGCAAGGCTACCGACGTCGAGCAATCCGGCCAGAGGAGAAGGAGTGAGATGAGTGTTACTGAGGAGAGGGGATGAGAGTGAGAATGAGGGAGGCGTCGTATTTGGTTTGGGGAGGGAAATAGGGTTGAGAATTAGGTTAACATTCATTGTATATATTTTTATTTCTTTATTTTGCGAATTGGATCCGCGGATACCAACTCAAAATTCGATATTTGATCGTCTTAATGTGCGGATTGGATATTATCCGCAATTTTTCGGATCGAATTCTGATATTCACTGCGGATTTGCGGGTTGGATCCGATCCATGAACACCCCTAGGAATAATAGTGATCATAACGTTGAAGATTAATACGATGGGTGGTTTGGCTTGTTCTTGGATCATGCTGAACAGCTCCTTGGACGACGGACAATGGCGGTGAAGAAGAATTTGAATAGTGGTGAGATTAGGAATTTGGGTGGTAGTGGAATGAGATAAAATTAAAATTTAGGGTTAATTCAAATTAAATAGTAATTTGGTAAATGTAAATAATGATTTAGGATTTGGTTAGTTTTCTCAACCAAATCCCATCTTTAATGGTATATAGTTAGTTTCTTTCTTTCGTGTATAGATTTGTCAGCGTTTTTATTTTTTTATGGTTAGATTTGGTAATTTTTTCGTATACTTATAACAATGATGATACATATACACACATTCACCTGCATCCATCCCATTCAATCCCACAAAAAAACACTCTCAACAAAGAGAGTAAGAAACACGCGCCAAGTTCACTCTCCCTCCTAGGGATGGAAATAGGTCAGGCGGCCTATGTTATGGCCTAATAAGACTTCATATAAACCAGACTTATTTAATAAATAAGTCAGGTTTAGGCTTTTATAAAAGTATTTTTATTTAAAGAGGCAGGCCAGATTTAGACTTTTTGTAAAACCTATAAAACCTAACAGGCCGGCCTATTTATATATATTAGATTATAAAAAATTTATTATATTTTAAAAAAATATTTTTTAAAATTTTAATAAAGAGTTATATAATCTATTATTAGACTTATTTTTTTTAATCTTCTAACCATTATAAAAAAATCATTGATCATTATAATTACTAAATAAATATATTTACATATATGTAATATAAGTTTTTTTATGATGTGAGATTTTATTTGTTTGTAATTAAAAATATTTATTGTTTTTATTAAATTATTTTGTTAATTCATTTTTTAATAGGATTTTAAACAACCTTTAGGCCAGGTCAGGCTTTTCAAACAGGCCAAGTCAGATAAAAAATAAAGCCTTTAACAAATAATAGGGCAGGCACATGCTCAATATATATAATCCAGGCTTGGCCTATTTAGACTCAAACTTGGCCTGCCCTAGCCTATTTCCATCCCTACCTCCTCCAGTTAATAAATGTTCTTCATTTAAACTCAACACTCTTCAATCCCACTCTGCAGTAACTGTTCAAACACAATCCCACTCAACAAAATTCGTTCTCGCACATTGTTCCTCTTACACATTTTTCGTGTTTTCCATTCTTCCACTTCTCCATTCTTCGTCTTCTCCATTCTACACTCAAAGCTTTGTTCATCAACTTTCATTATTTTTTTTTCTTCTCCATTCTCGATTCTTCATCAAGTTCAAGAAAGAAAAAGGGAAGAAGATGAGAATAAACAATACGGACCCCAATACAAAAAAAAATGGAATATGTGATTTTTCTGTGCTGAGGTTCATCTTTTTTGTGCTGAGAGAAAAAGAGAATAAACAATATGAATCTCAACAGAGAAAAAAATGAACCTCAACACAAAAAAAGTAGATCTCAACACGAAAAATGTGAATCTCAACACAAAAAAATTTACAAACACTTAAATGCAAGAGTACAATGTTGAGAGATTTTGCTTTAATTTTTGTGTTGTGGTTCACCTTTTCGGTGCTGAGAGAAGAAGAAGAAGAGAAGAAGCAATATGGATCTTAACACACAAAAAAAAAATAAATTTGTATTTTTTCTTTGCTGAGGTCCTCCTTTTCTATGCTGAGGTCCACTTTTTCTGTGTCGGGTCCACCTTTTCTATGCTAAGAGAAGAAGAAAAGAATAAGCAATATGAATCTCAACACATAAAAAGTGGATCACAACGCGAAAAATGTTAATCTCAACACAAAAAAATTCACAAACGACAGGTTTGGTGTCGAAGCCGGTCGAGACGAAGATAACGAGTGGGCGGGCGTCGTGGCTCCTGGGACGAAAGGAGATGGAAAAGGTGGAGGAGAGAGGAAGCTTTGAGGACAGAGAAAGAGAAAGTGGAAGATGAAAGTGAAGAGATTTGAAGAGGAAATTTTGCGGCGTGTCAGTAGTTTTAGATGGATGTGGATGGATAGTGGTATACCTAGATTAATTCATAGTTATAAATTCGGTTTTAGCAAAAATGTCATTATATAAGTTTTAGGATGAATTATTTTGTTTGTATCTATAATTGTACCAATATTTTAATTAATTTTTATAGTTTAAAATTTTTTTATTAATATTTTAGATAAAAGTTTGTCCTTGATTTTTTTTTTTCGGTATTATCACTTGTGTTGTGGTTATTACTTATTAGAGATATATAATATTTGGGTTGGATTAGACATATAATATTTTGGTTATTACATAATAGGTGATAACTCTTATAATGGAGATTAAACTTGTCTAACTCAATTCTAAAAAATCAATTTATACAAAAAAAGATGTTTCATGTTTATAAACTCTTAAAAAATTAATATATATATATATATATATATCAATTATTAGTACTGTCACTTTTATATTTCAAAAAACGGAAGGGGTTTGAGATATGTCCAATGGAACCAACGGTGACAGTGTTAGAAGTGTCAAAAATTCCCACGAAACGGGATTCTCATGGGTACCGTTTCGAATGGAGATCCGAACATGGCGAATTTTTTTCATGAGGATGGCATGCAAAATCTCCCAGAGACACGTGTGCAAATTCCCAAGGAGATCTCACCCCAACCCTGCATTCTCCAAACAATTTGGAATATTTTTATTGATTAATTTTTAGTATATAATTTTTAGTCGTTTCCCATCTCATTAAGTTATATTATTTTATCTTTTTGGATATGAGGTTGAGTTTTAAATAATTTATTATTTTGGACAATTGTATTTAAATAATGTATCACCGTATTAATATTTTTATATTATTTTTCAATTTTTTATTAAAATTTATATTAAAACTATCAAAGGAAGATGGTGAATGGAAATTCCGTAGGAAACAGAGAACGGGGCGCAACAAAATTCTCCCATAGTGGAGAATGGGACCTCCCTGCCCCAGTCCCGTTGACACCACTAACAGTGGTGACAATGGTGAAGCGATGGAGGTGGCAATGGAGATACTGTCTTACAGTGGTGGATATGAATAGAAAAATTAGGATATATAAAGATAATAATAAAGTGTTTAACAGGACTTAAAATTATTGATATAAATAAAATAATAAGATTTTTTTTTTAGTATCCAATAGAAGAATAAGATTGATTACTCTTCAAAATACTCGTTAAAAAATGTTATTTGTACACTAATTTCAGTCACCATACCGAATTATTATAGGATACATATATATGCACTCTCTCAACAACCCATTAAAGCTTCATGCGCCAAGACCCAAAATATAACAACTCATCTCCGTGGATAATCACATACGACAACTCTTCAATTTCTTCTCTTCTTCGCATGCTTCTCTCTCCTCTTCTCAACGCCATTCACGATCTTCTCTCTCAGCGGTTGTTCACGATTTTTCCCTATATTCTTTATTCTCTTCTTATCAAAAGTGAGTTTCTCATATTAATAACTTATCAATGCATCTATTTTATTCTCTATGTTTTAATTTATTTTATTTTTTATAGGATTTTGGTTTCATGTTTTGATCCAAATCTATGATGGTGATTTGGAAAGAATGACGCTTAGAATTGTCATCACAATCACTGTCCATTAACATTTTATTAGGGTGACACTCCTTTCTTATTTTTCTCTCATGATCGGCGCAAGTTACATACACCCAATAATAATGGTGCTTTTATGAATTTTTATGGGTAGTAGTATTATTTTTATACATTATATTATTTATCAAAATCATGTAATGAACTCCTACATATTATGCACTATGGTTTCTGATTGAAAGTACTTTTAGGCATTAATGCTATAGCTCATCGAGAGCTTACGAGGTTATTAAAATTGGGTAGTATAAATGATATGTGCCTTATACCATGGATGCTTGTTTTCTCTTTTATAATCTATAATGAGAATAGATTAGGGAGACAAATAATTTTTTTCTTTGTAGTTCTTTAGATAGAATTGAAGCATTGTACAATTCCTTTACGAAGGCTTTAAACTCATTATAAGTGAAAATTGAGGCTAATGAGATTAGATGTGATTGATTAGTATAATTTAATAGTTTGACATTTTGATTGTCCATGTCTAAGTATTTGAATATTTTAATTTACTAGTTTAATTTTTCTTGTGTCTTATAAGGATGGGTATCGAACCCGGGGCATTGGGGAAGGGAAATTATAGCAATTAGTGTTGTACCAGTTGAGCTAGTCTCCGTTGGCATTTACTAGTTTAATTACTCATGTTTAAGTGTCTTATTATTATAATTTATTAGTTTGAAATATGAATTGAGGGAAGAAAACTAAAAAAACAAAGTTAATATAATTATAATAAAATATTACCAAAATTGTAATACAAATTCTTATTATGATCAAACTCGCTCGAGATATATAATCAAACTCCAAAAGCTGAAATAAAAGTCTAACCCGTGCTATATACATATTATAATCAAACAGAATTCAAATCGCAATACAAATTTTACTATAATCAAACACGTCTGAGATATATAATCAAACTTGAGAACAAATAAAATTGCTATAATCAAATACGATCTAAATCATAATACAAATTTCGATTATAATTAAACATGCTCAAAGTATATAGTGAAACTCGAGATTAGAAATAAAAATCAAGCTAATAACACATATTCACGCTTATTCAACTAAACATATTCCTCTCGCTAATGTTCTTCTCTCTTCTACCTTCTACGAGCCCAATTAATTCATTATTCATTAGTATTGTCATACATTTATTTAATTTAATTTATGTAAATAATAATGAAAATAAAAAGAAGAAATGATATAGTAATTAAATCTGATTCTTATAGGAGTGTATCAAGCTAATTGGCAACCATATTAGTGTGAAGGAGGATAAAGACAACAATAAGATATCGTCATTTTCGTAGTAATCTATTCTTACATGTATGAATATGGTATTGCCTTCTGTAACCTATTCAAATCAGGAAATTCTTAAAATTCAAACAATAATGCATTACCTTCACCTACAAGCTTTTACAACCTTAAAGCCATGATAGCAAATCGAAACACTCTTCAAGACCCATCATGGTATGCAGAGTGCATCCCTCACTGCACACCAGATGCAACAAACCTGCAACAACCCACAGATTATCATGGACAAGAACAGGTCTATATTGGCAATGGCCCAGGTATTAGTATCAATTATATTGGACAGTCTTATTTGCATCATATTAAAGGCATGTATAGATTTGAAAGAATAGATATTTCCAAGCACAATTCTATTTTAAATTCATCTACTGTTTTTACTAGTTCTTGTTACTTTATAAACCTCTATTCCAAAAAACTTCGTCATCCACATGCAAAAATTGTTCATCAAATTATAAACAAATGTTCATTACCTATCAATAAAGAAAAGTTGCATGATTCAGTTTGTACATATTGTTGCCTGGCAAAATCACATAGATTACCATATTCCCCATCTAATAGTGTTTATGCTAGTCCACTAAGTTTGATTGTCTCAGATGTTTGGGGACAAACCCCGGTTATATCTAAATCCAGTGTAAAGTATTTTGTCTCTTTTATCGATGTTTTTTCAAGGCATACTACGATTTATCTTACAGAAAATAGATAAGAAGTTGTTCAAGTCTTTAAACAATATAAAACTTTCATGGAAAAGCAATTAGGTTGTTCTATTAAATCCTTTCAAATAAACAATACTAGGGAGTTTTTATCTAAGAATTTTTTAGCCTTTTTAGCTTAAGAAGGAATTCAACACATATTAACATGTCCATACACACCACAACAAAACGAAATTGCAGAAAGAAAAAATAGACATATTGTAGAGACTACTTTAGCACTTTTAGCTACTGCCTCTTTACCACTATACTTAGGGATGACACTTTTGCTACTGTTGTACACTTAATTAATAGGCTGCCTTCTATAAATACAACATCTAAGTTACCACTTGAACACTTATATGGTTATGTTCCAGATTATTCCTATATGAAAATTTTTTGTTGCTTATGTTTTCCTCACATTAGACCTTATAATGCACATAAACTTGAATATAGGTCTCAACCATATATTTTTTTGGGTTATTCAAATCAACAAAAAAGTTATAACTATCTAAATAAGTATGGTAATTTAATAATCTCTAGGGATGTTATTTTTATGAAAATTATTTTCCTTCTACAACCTTCTTTTATTCTGAAAATGCATCTACACTAACCACTAATGATACTGCTAAGTTTGTTTCTAGTTCTTCAGCTATCCCACCATCCACTATAACTTCTATGACCAATGTTCATAACTCACTCATCTCTACAAACACAGCACCTGCAAATACATCTTGTTCCCCTACTACAACCAACTTCCAACCTTCTACAACTACCCAAGTACACACCAGGGAATCTATTCCTATCTCTAACATAGATATTACATTACATTTTTCTAATACCAATGTACAACCCCCTAATAATACTACAAACACACATCCAATGATTACAAGGTCTAAAACCGGCTCTATGCAACCGAAGGCTCTACAAATAAGTAACTCTACCCCTAATTCTGATTCGGCTATTATCCCAAAGTCAGTTAAAGCTGCACTAATCTCTCATAAGTAAAAAGAGGCTATGCTCACTGAATATAAGGCACTTTTGTATCACAAAATCTGAACTTTAGTTGACCCACCTAAAAACGAAAAAATTATTGGCTGCAAGTGGATTTATACTGTGAAACGAAATGCAAAGGGTGATATCATTAGGTACAAGGCTCGCCTAGTAGCTAAGGGCTTTATACAAACAATAGGAGTAGATTTTGACCAAGTATTTTTCCCGTTATTAAACCAGTTTCAATTAGAATAATTATGACTCTAGCATTATCCAAAGGATGGAAAATTAGATAATATAACTTTCATAACTCCTTTTTAAATGGAAACTTGCATGAAACAACATACATAACTCAGCCACCAAGTTTTACTCACCCTAATCCCAACTTAGTTTATAAATTAAAGAAAGCAATCTATGGCTTAAAATAGGTTCCTAGAGCCTAGTACCTAACTATCACAGGAACACTATAGTCTCTTGGATTTTAAGTTACAAAACCTGACACTTCTCTTTTCTGTAAGTTTTCTGGTACTTCAATTATATATATTCTCATTTATGTTGATGATATGTTAGTCACAGACAGTGACAAGGAAGAAATAACATCTATTTTAAACTCTCCACACTCAACATATCTCCTAAAGGACCTTGGAGAACTTAATTATTTCCTAGGAATCAAGGCTATACATCACAGTTTTGATTTAATCTATTTGAATCGGACAAAATATATACAAACTCTCTTAAATAGAGCAGGAATGCAAGAAAGAAATCCTGATACTACACCTATGTTGAGCTCAGTCCGTTTAGTAGCTAACACTGATACCCCTTTTGAAAATCCTACTCTGTATCGCTCCATAGTAGGGGGCTTCAGTATGCTACTATAACAAGACCCAATATCACTTACTCAGTTAATAAACTAAACCAGTTCATGGAAAATTCTTATAATGAACACTGGTTAGCTGTTAAAAGAGTTCTGCAATATTTAGCCGGCACAACAACAACTACACTACAATTTTATAAAAGTAATGACTAACGTTTTTCTATATTCTCTGACTTAGATTGGACGAGTGATTTGGACGACATAAAATCCACCACCGGATTCTGTGTGTACTTTAGCACCAATTTAGTCTCCTGGAAGTGTTTCATATAGCCTACTATTAATCAAAACTCCACGGAAGCTGAATATCGTGCTCTGGCCGCCGTCTTCACTGAAGTTCAGTGGATCCAAAACCTTCTCCTCAAAATCCGACAACCTTCACTGAAATTCTTATTCTCTCTAAGTTAGTCTTTTTGTTCTTCAAGATTTAGTAATCTTTATAGTATGCATGTGTGTATTCTGAGAGTGAAATTAATTTTTAAATTTTTGAATTTTTATATTTGTATATGGTATGAAATATGGTAGTTAAAAATGATGACTAAAAGTGATGTACATCTAGCATAATATATATTCGTTATAAAATTAAATTAAATGTTAAAAGATAATTTTAAAATTTTTAAAAATACTAGGAGAAAACCGTCATTTACCCGAAAAAAAATAAATAAAAGTAGTCAAATCCAAGAAATGTAATTATTAGATTACGTGGTTCAAATTGATTTGTAGAGAATAGGGAGAATAACAGTGAAAGTGATAACTGAGAACACCATAAAAGATCTTTACTGGACAAGGTTCTTATGAAAGGCATGATTGGTTATTATCCAAATAAGGGTTCCCTACCACCCACCAACGTTGGTCCTTCGTCACCACATATTTTGTCAAAATCACATATTTATTATATATTATTTTTAAAGTATTTTTATAATGAAAATTTTCTTCTATCACCATCTAAAGTAAAAGATAAAAGGATAATTGATAAAAACACACAAAATATGAATGATTTCAAATTTGGAGCAGGTATCAATTTTAAAAATGAAAAATAGTTTAGTCTACAAATTTAAAAACAACATTTTATATGTTTTTATAGTTTTATTGGTATTTAGAATTCTGTATTTGATTCTTGTTTTTCTCGTTTAACAATTAATAAATTAAATTTAAGTTTTAAATTATTTTTTCTAACCAAAAAAGAAAAGAAAAAATTAAAAAACAAGAGGGGAAAAAAGAACTCTAATTCTATTCTAAGAAAAGTAGAGTAAATATAGGAGTAGTCACAATTTTTTACACAAAATGAAGGGTATTTTTCATATCTTTTAACATCAAACTATTAAGCCTGTCACTACCAAGGATCTATGACAATGGAAAAGCAGAATATAAACTAAGGTATTCCCCACAAGCATGCATTATATTATTCATTCATTCATTGATTGTGAATTTGTGATAATTACTATATATATAGCTTTCTCGCCAGGTGGTTGCTCCTCATTCATAGTATTTTCCCAAACTCCTCATTCATAGTATTTTCCCAAAAAAAAAATCATTCATTTTTTTCAGAGAAAAATACATTTGTACTCCCGAGCTTTTTAAAATCGTATAAATATAACTTCAACTTAAATACGCCAGTGTCCCTCGCCTTTAAAAAAAGGGACGTTAAAGTCTTTTCGTTAATTTTATTAACGAGCTGTCTACAGAAAATACATATGTAGCAGTAACAGATTTTAATTCACTATAATAACGTCCAACATGAACAAAAGCTAATCCCCTCATTCCAAAAATGACAGGTTTGGCAAAATAAGCCACTCCCACTTCCAAGAACCACTCTTTGGATGTCACCACCTTCATCTCATCACAAGCCCACCATGGCAGGATCACCTTCATCAAGCTGCCACCGGCAACCACTTCACCTTTCACCAACTCTGGCGAGTCGTCGACTCCGTTGCCTCCTCCCTCTTCGAAGGTGAATTGGAATTCGTTACTGCCACGTATGCATTTTTTGTAGCCAGCTGGTTAGTCAATTTAACGGAGGGGCTTCAACGTCCCTTTTATCAAAGGTGAGTGACACTGGCGTATTTCCTAAAGGTCAGAATTACATTTGTATAATTTTAAAAAATTTAGGGGTACAAATGTCATTTTCTCTTTTTTTTATATAATCATTGTTTGCTAGATATGAAGCACGGATACTTCGTTAAATTAGCGTATCCACCGTGTCAGACATTTTTTGAACACGACACTCATCAACACTCGTTCGACACGCGTGTCTGCCATGTCCATCCGTGTCCTTAAAAAAATCAAAAAAAATATTTCTTTGGACACACTTGACACTCCAAAATATCATGCCGTGTCCATCCGTGTCCTTAGAAAAACCAAAATATACTTCTTCTACGAATATGCTTGACACTCCAAAATATTATTACGTGTCCGCGTCTCTAATTTTATTCTTAATTTATATCCTTAAAATGAGTTTAAAAATAATATATATTAATATTTCTTAAAACTAATATACTTCATTAATAATTATAATAAAAGTATTCCTATGTATTAGCTAATCATGAAATGTAAATTAAAGTTATAAAGTTCATCTAACACAAATTAACAATTATTGGCCAAATGGGTAAAATTACCCAAGTATGGTCGTTGGCAAGAGTAAGTAATCAAATCGAACAGTCCATTTTCACATTTCAAAATTTTTAAAACCTACAAATCACCAAAGCACAATTCAATATCCTCATTAAAAAAGATTAAGTGCAAATCTGATCCGATTAAGTATCAATTGGAGCAAAAATTATTAAAATTTAAAGAGAAATTGAGAGAAATTTCCTAATATTAAGATTAAAACAATTAGACTTTAATTCATCCCAAAAAAATTAAATTATTACATAACACTACTCCTATTTATAGTCTAATTACCTAAATGGGTTAGGCTCACTACTAATCCTAACAAAACGCACTTCTCTTCAATTTGCCAAAAATACCAATACTTTGAAAATTCTCACATTAGTCTCTAATATATAAAGAATACCAAAAAAAAAAAAAAAAAAGTCTCTAATATAATATATAAAAAATCCTTTGGTCACCTCATACTCTATTATTAGGATATAGATTATTGTTTCTTGATTTCTTCTATTCCTTCCTGAAACATCTTTAATCTATTCCAGTTTAATTTGGCCGTCTCAACAGTTATCCAAATTAAACTAACTTTTATAATTTCATCTTTGTTAATCTTCCTTCCTCCTATTTCCCTTTCATTTCACTTCAAACAAACAGTCTTAGTGTAGAGTTAATGTATGTAAGTATGTTGTTTGGTTTGTGTTGGACAACATTAGAAAACCATAGTGCATGTAATAGCCATAGCCACACCAAGTATATCTGTATAGGCGGCGGATACTAAATTGACTGTAATCATCATTGAGATCCAATTCAATCAATTGCAAATATCCAACGACATATACATAGAAACCATGAAGAGGCGACAATCACACACTATTATATATGGAGGCAAAACAGTTTCACTTCATGAAAATTATGAGAATTATACGTACAACCGACATTTGATTAAACAAGTCATATGTGCAATTGACTAATAATCACGTACAAAAAGAGGTTCTCATAAAAAAATCTTTTTTAAAATTATTTTTTTTAAAGATTTTTTATAAAAGTAAAAATAATTTTGTATTTGGATATCTCATGTAATAATAATATCTTTTTATTTGTCAATTGTATTTGGGTACAATAATATAAAAGATCTTTTTTGTTTATTTATTATGTTAAAACATTTTTTTCTCGAAAAAAAATATTTTAAAAAAAATATAAAAAACATCTTCTGAAAAAAAATATTTTTTTATTTTACTAATGCTTTTATTTTTACTATTATAAATTACCCAAATATGCTAAAAAAACATAAAAAGATTTTTTTATCAAAAAAAAATTTTTTTTAGCCAAATAATAGATCCAAACAAGCTCTAAGTATCTAACAATAGATTCTATATAAATTAACGTACTCAGCTCTAAACTTTAGAAAACTAGTTTAGACAAAATTAATGTCTTACTAATAATATTTTAGGCATAACAAAACTATCGGGGAGTGGATTATGATGCAAGAGAGTCTGATGATGTAAAAGACCATATGTTTATCTTAATAGAGCTCAAGCGTTTAAAAAAAAATAAATGACCTAAACAGGAAAAAAAGTTAATCATAAAAAATAACCATAAAAGAATCTAAAACTAAAAAAAATAATCATGAAAGATTCAAATAATAAAAATATTCATAAAAAAGTAAAAGTTATGACAAAAATGCCCAAAAATAATTTCTAATGACTGATAATGCTTAATTAGTTATATAATATTTTAATATTTTTATCATAATTTTAAATCTTTTATAGGTATTTTTATTATTTGAATTTTTTATGAATATTTTTATCATAATTTTAAATTTTTTATTAATATTTTTGTCATTTAAATTTTTCATTGAGTATTTTTGTCTTTTTCATACTCTTTTATAGTTATTTTTTGTAGTTAACTAAAAAAAGCCCAACGAAATAAACTGAAAATTTTTTAAAAAGAAGGAAAAAAAGTTTATAGATGAGTTGGGTTAAGGAGTGTAACTTCCCAGCGTGTGAGTCTATCTGTAGGGGTCGAAGATTTGTTAGGAGAATTAATCCTATTGTGTTGGAAATAAAGTTATATGATATGATTTAGTTTATGTGATTGGGTGTTATAGATCATATGGTGATGGAAACTTTTATTTGTGCATCGAGTAGCACAGAAGTTTCCTCAGAATTTTGAGGTCATGATTTATCATTAGACTAATGGCTTCGTTTATGGGTTAGTAGTGGAGTATTTTTTTTTTTTTTTTGGTGACAGGTTAGTAGTGGAGTATGATGTTTTATTTGTTTTTACTATTTTAAAAGTTTGTTTCCCTTTGTAGGTCAAAAGCTTCCAGTACTAATGATAAAATATATATATATTTAATGATTTAGAATGTAAGATGTGTTAAACTTTTAAATTAAGAAGAAGAAAAAAATAGCCAGATCAATTAAAATTTTCCATATACACGCCTAAATAAATATCTGAGACAAATGTTCATTGTCGCCACCCTAATATATAAAATTTATTGAAAGGTCAGTATCACGTAGGTACAACCCCATTGAATAAAAATATGTAGAAATACCTTATAAAGAGATATACACCTAAAAAGACTCAAATACACTTGGGATAACTCTTTAAGAATGTTAATGAATAGAGATATGAATAAATTATAGTCTCTTTTGTTTTTGGGACTACAGACGTATTACAACGTAGTAGAATATATTCTCTTTTCCACATAAATCTAAAAAAAAGAAGTATGTAAAATTATATCACAAAAAAAAAAAAAAGACTATTTGAGAAGAAAATTTTTTAAAAAGGTAAATACTCTTTTATGAAACCATCTTTATATAAGAATATCACATTATGAATGATTAAATAATTTAATAATTTTAATCAAATATATTTAATTAAATATATCAATAATTTATTTAATGATTTAGAATGTAAGATGTGTTCGTGTCCAAAAAAAAAAAAAAAATGTAAGATGTGTTGATTTGTGAGGGTCTCCTTATGGAAAAGCTGATATTTTGTTGCATAAGTACAGCCAACCCTTTTTTGCATTATGTACCCTTCAATCAATCCTGAAGGTCGCAATACAAAATCTAGCTAAAGGCCATATATATATTATACATAGGCAGGTTACCAAAATAAACACATTATCTTTCAAAATTATTAATATATACCATTTCTAAATCAATGATCAAATTATACAATTCCACATTTTTATGGAATTCATGACATTCTTTTTGGTTTTCTAGAATCTATGGCAGGGGTGCCACGGATTTTTCGTATTAGTTATCAAAATAACACAAAATCTTTGGCAGAGTGCAACGGATTCTGCTTGGCTGAAACAGTTGTATAAATAGGAGGTTCAGCCATTGAGCATAATTTTGTTTAGTGGTATGAACAAAGGGTGAGATGGCTGAGGAAGATCGTTTTCTTGCTCTAGTTCACAACAATGAAGAGATTAAACACAGATCACGAGAGGGAGTGAAGTTCATGAATAAAAATCCAACCAACGTGTTCATCACGACGAGAACTCGTGTGGTGGATCTGCAACGTAGGATCTGTCGTGATGGAAGGAAGTGTTTGGGCATGATATACTATTGCATTTCGATTTCTGTTGTGGCTCAGAGGGTGAAGTATGACTGTTTTGCCATAGAAGCTGATGAGGATCTACAGGTTTTGTTTCACCGTAGAAGGCAGTTTACAGAGGTGCGGACCACTAAGCTGTTTGTGGAGAAGCTTGATCCACTTGCGAGTTCTGGTGGTTCCGCTTCGGACGGGATCTCTAACATACTCCCGCGTTTGCTCTAGTCGAGGGGAAAAACACAGAGCCGTGGAAGTTTTTTCTGACTCAGATGAGGGCCCATGTGAACCCGCAGCCGGAGATACTTGTTTTGAGCGATAGGCACAACAGGATCAAGGCTGCTTTGGAAGATCCTGCTTGTGGGTGGCTCCCCCTTCCGCCTATCGTGCTTTTTTGTGCAAGGCATGTTGCTGCGAACTTTGCCTTGAAGTTCTAGTCTGTTGAGGCTAAGAAGCTCCTTATGAATGCCGCTTATGCAAAGAACGAAGTTGATTTTGATTATTGACATGGTTTGTTGGAAGCTGAGGACAAGGCTATGGCTGAGTGGACCAGTAAGATGGAGAAGGAGCATTAAGCTCAGTACATGGATAGTGGTCGAAGGTTTGGTCACATGACGACCAACATTTCTAAGTGCATTAACTCTGTTGTGAAGGGTACTCGGAATCTCTCCGTGACGGCATTGGTGAAGTCCACGTACCTCCGACTTGCTGAATTTTGGGTTAGGAAAGGACATGATGCATAGGCACAGCTAGGTGCGGGGCACCAATTCAGTCAGACGCTATTGGGCGCCATGGATAAGAACATGAGAGATTCTAGGTGCTTTGCTGTGACGTTGTTTGATCGCCACAACTCTGAGTTTGAGGCCACACAGACTAGCCCTACAGGAGGCTTTTCACTTGGCACCTATCGTGTCTCAGTCCGCAACGTGACATGTGATTGTGGACATTTTCAGGCGCTGTATTATCTGTGTATGCACGCTGTTGCTTTTTGCGCTCACAATCGAGTCGATTGGGGCTCCTACGTACATGACGTGTATCGCATGTCAGAGCTCTTCAACGTTTACCGACTACCCTTTTCACCACTCATACCGGTGGGATACTAGCCTCCATATGGCGGCTTCACCATCATTCCAAATCCGCGCATGAGGAGAGCATGGGCAGGACGGACATGGACGACTTGCATCAAGACGAACATGAATGACGTCGATCCGAACCGGTCTAGGCGTTGCAGGCTGTGTAAGCAGGTTGGTCACACCAGGAAGAATTGTGATCAGAGAGGTTCCACTGCCGGTGATGGTATTTAGGGTTAGGGTTAGTGATGTGTCCATTTTTATGTTTTTTCCTTTTGTGTTGCGTAGGATTAAGGTTCATTTTCGTTTGTGTTATTTGTGAAATGGATTATGTATGAAATCATTTGAACTCTAATATATCCTCGTTTATGTCATTGTTATTTCTACCCTATATCATCTACTTTTAATAAAATCTTGTTAACAACAATAACCAAAGAAATTTTCTAAGTTAAAATCATATTATAGATACAGATGAATCCGTGGCAGGCTATTACTGAACAGAATTCGTGGCACCACACTCTGTCATGGATTCTATATGAAAGACGTTTTGGTACAAATTGATTATTTTGGATCAATTAGTATATTTTGATCATTTTAAAATGCAACCCATTTATTTGGTAACTTGCCCTTATGCATGACATAACCAATATTTTTAAAAATTTTCTTTTTGCAAGATATACATATAACCTATGACTCGGAGTTAGGCATTGAGAGAAATACACATGATGACTATAACGCGGGTCCTTATTTGGTCAATAGGGTTAAGTGTCCAACCTGTCCAATTTATGTTCACGGATTGAATTCAAGAAGAAATAAAGTAATAAATGTTTCCCAAAAAAATAAAGTAATAAACTACAACTTATTTGGTTTATTAAGTAACTTATTCAAATGAAAATGCTAAAAATAATTTTTAAAACAAAAGTTTTACTTAGTCAAATTTTAAAAGTATAATTTATAAAAGAAAATAATTATATGAAAGAAATAATAATAACATTTTTAGATAAAAGCAATATTTTTATAATATATTAAAAAGAAGGAATAAATTTTTACTAGTGTAAATATTTTGGACTTATACCAATTAATAGTCATTAGATTTACATTAATAAAAGTTAATCATAATTAAAATAGATATATCGCAAAATCAGTACCAAAATCAGCCACCAAGTATAATACTTATTGAAATATAAAATACATATATAGTTTAATTTATTTTTAGTATATATTTTATATTTCAATATATATTATCTCTGGTGATTGATTTTAATGATTGACTTTAGTATATAAATAGAATTGTTGTTTATTTTTTCAAAAAGTATAAATATCACCAAGCTAATCAATGTGCCGAACTAATTATACGAGTGAGGAACATTTGTTGGCATACAAACATTTCATACATGGAGATATTAAATTTAGTGGATTTCTCAATAAATATTTAATAATTGTCTTTCATACAAAATACTTTTTTAATTATTAGATAATAATTTATATGATTAGATTTTAAAAATATTATATTTATATTTGCTAGCATCCATATTTTAGTAGATGAACTATGATTTATATGATATTATCCTATTTTTTTTATGAAAGAGCTTTCGATTCGAGTTTCGGCTAAAACATAAAAAAAAATTATATTTATATGTGTATGACATGTAAAAATGTAACATCCTAAAATAATTGTCTAAAATTTAATTTATTTTGTTATCTTTTAGTTACTAAGATAAGGTAATATTATATGTGTGAATTAGTTTATGAAATTAATTTTTTTTTTATGCCAATACCATGTTAAAATGATACACATAATATATTCTGATGTAATTTCAACCAAAAAAAAATAATAATAATAATAATAATAATATAATAATCAAAATATCAGGTGAATAGTAACTAAAATAATATAATAATCAAAATATCAGGTGAATAGTAATTATAATAATATAATAATAAATAGTGCATAGTAACTAAAATAATATAATATTCCAAATAGTAACCTGCATAGTAAAACTTCAAAATTATAAATAGGGCTATGAATTCATTAGTTTTTCATATTCAAAAATCAATAAGAAATCCTCTCTCTTGCTCTCTATAGCTTTTCTCTAGCTCCTTCTCTTATTCTCTCTATTATAGCCTTAGTTTT
>JASCZI010242916.1:5308-16527 GCA_036250425.1 Stylosanthes scabra | reverse complement strand
ATACTAGTACAAGCTTTTGAGTCATTTAAATTCAAAGTAATTTAAGCTTCCGCGAAAAATATTAATTGTTGTTAAGATACTCAATTCACCCCCCCTCTTGAGTATCTGTGCTACGTGACTTACATCTATATCTTCTACACTCAAGATCACAGGTGTTTGAAATTTCTTGCCAATTTAGACTCTCATGGAGAAACAAATAGGTTATCTTCTTAAATCCATACAAACTGATAATACAAAGGAATTTCTCTCTAACTCTTTTAAGATATATCTTCACAGAAATGGCATCAATCATAGGCTTTTCTGCCCTCACACCTATCAACAGCAAGGAGTGGTTGAGAAGAAATAGACACATTGTTGACATGGGTCTATCCCTCTTAGCCACTGCCAAGTTACCAAAACTTTTCTAGGAGGATGCCTTCTTAATTGCTGCTTATTTGATAAATCGTTTGCCTTCTAAAGTTTTAAATTTTAGTTCACCTTTTGGATTGCTTTTTAAAACTAAACTAGATTACTCCTTGTTAAAAGTGTTTGGTTGTGTTTGCTTTCCTCACCTAAGACCTTTTAACACAAGTAAAAATGATTATAGATATGAAAACTGTATGTTTCTCGGCTACGCCCCTCAATCTAAAGGCTTCAAATGTATGAGTTCTAATAAGAAGGTTTTCATTACTAGGAATGTGATATTTGATGAGACTTGTTTTCCTTATTCTGATATGTTTCCCAACGGTTTTGATTCTACTGATGATTATACTTGCACTTTTGATAAATCCTATGCTCCTATCTCTATACAATTTCTCTCTACTACTAAAAGTCATAATTCACAATCGGTTATACCTGCTACTTCTAATTCCGACTCTACAATTCCTTATACGTTGTCACCCCTCTTTCTAACACATCTTTCACTTCATCACCCACCAGCACTGCTTCTACACCTATTAAATTTAATGATTCTAACCCTGCTTTTGATATTTCCAATCCTAATATTACTATCTAACACAATTCCTATAAGTGATATAGAAATTCATTTACCTATGTCTAAGAGTTCTACTTCACAAGATACAAATTAGCATCCTATGATAACTATATCTAAAGCTAGTGCTGCTAAACATTCAGCATTACTCTCCAAAGTGCAGACTTATGACTTAACTAATAACATTCCTGAGAATGTTCCTCAAGCCTTAAGTTGTGCTCACTGGCAGTATGTTATGCAAGAAGAGTTCAATGCCCTTATCAATAATAAGACATAACATTTGGTAGCTCCACCACCAAATTCCACAGTCGTTGGTTGTAAATGGGTTTTCACCATGAAAAGAGGCCCTGATAATTCTATTAATAAAAAGTATAAAGCTAGCTAGGTTAGTGGCAAAAGGTTGTCACCCAATTGAAGTCGTAGACTATTCCCATATTTATAGTCCTGTTATCAAACCTACAATGATCAAAATCATTTTATATTTAGTTATTTCTAAGGGATGGTCTCTACATCAATTTAACTTCAACAACGCTTTTCTCAATGGCAATCTAACTGAAAATGTATATATACAGAAACCATCAGGTTTCACTAGTTCAAATTCACATTTGGTTTGTAAATTGGATAAGGCTATTTATGGCCTAAAGCAGGCTCCCCATGCCTCCTGGTTCTCTAAATTCAGTAATACTTTGTTTAGCTTTGGTTTTTCAAACACAAAAGCTTATCCCTCTCTTTTCTCTAAGTTTCCTTCGAATTCTGTTATCTATGTTTTAGCCTATGTTGATGACATTGTCATCACAGGCAGTAACAATACAGAAATTGAACAAGTTATTCAACAATTACATTCATTATTTTCTCTTAAGGATCTTGGCTCATTGCATTATTTTCGGAAAATTTTCACAAATAAAATAACAAAAAACTTTATTTCCCAAAAAAAAATTAAGAAGACTTTAAGTACCAATCCAATTTTTTTTTGCCCATTAGCCCCATGTTCGCCCAACTAATGGGCTAAAATGCATTTTAGCCCATTAGTTGGGCGAACTCCATGCCTATATAAACCAAAGCTTGCATTTTTTTATGCTGCTGGTCCCCCACTTGTTTCCCCCATTGTCCCTTTTCCAACTATACCGTCCAGGTTCGTTTCTCTCACCCCTCTTTCTCTCACCCCTCTTTCTTTAATTTATTTATTTAGTTATTTATTTATTTTTTTATGTTTATATTTGTTATTTATTTGTTTATGTAGTTAATTAATTAGTTTATGTTAGCATAGTTATGTGTTAATTAGGTTGTAATAGTACTCATTTAAGTAGTCTTAATGTGATTTTTAAATTAGTATTAGTATTTAATTAGTTTAGTTTGCCTCTAGTTGTTATGAAATTAGTTTAGTTTGCCTATATTAATTTATTTAAGTGGTTAATTTATTTTGGGGTTGTTATGTTTTACTTAGGCTGTGATAGTAATAGTAACTTTATTGTGGTTTTAAATTGTCATAATTATGATGGATGTTTATACATGACTAAGTTATATTGATTTGTCTATGCCCGTGTTAGTTGCTCTAGATTGTTTTCTTAGTTATTAGTCTAGTTTTTATTAGTTAGTTTTGCTAGTAGTTAAGTCCTATTGCGTTGCCTATGCCTATGTCTATGTTTGGGGAATTTGCACATTTTTTTTTGGATGATCAACATCATATTAGTTACGTATGTCAGTCCGGACTTATAGCGGATTTTTGGGTTGGCTAGGTTGATTCTTTGTTTATTCACCGTCGATGGAGCAATACTGATATCTGCTGATGGGATATGAGGACACATTATATAGGTTAGATGCGAGCGACCACATCACAGGGAGAATTCCACACATGGTATGTATAGTTTGGGCGTGGATTTAAATTTTGTGATAAATATGATTATCATAAATTCATTCATTTTATTTATATTATTTTATAGGAGCCAAGGGTTATACGCACTCGTCGTAACATTATGGACCCGCCAGATGACCGTATCCGAGACCTACTCCGAGTAGCTGGGTTTGGGCATGTTTCTTTCATGCTTCAGTGGGACCATGATTGGGCCCTGGTGTCTGCCTTGCTTGAGAGGTGGAGACCAGAGACCCACTCGTTTCATTTGCCGTGCGGAGAGATAAGTATCACACTGCAGGACGTGGCCTACTAGTTAGGGCTGCGAATTGATGGGGATCCTGTCAGTGGAATGGGAGCTTCATTATGATAGAACCGGCATCGAGGCGATGTGCCTTGACTTACTAGTAGCCATTCCGACCGAAAGGGATAGACAGAGAGACAAGTGGAATGTTCACTTGACATGGCTCCATTAGACGGTTTGCGGGGTCTTGGGGGATAACCCCACACCTGAGCGCCTCCTGCAGTACAAGCGCGGTTATATCATGCAGATCATTGGTTGCTTCCACTTTCCGGATGCATCTGACTCTCGAGTGCATCTGAGGTGGTTGCCTCTTTTGTCAGACCTTGAGGCATGCGGCCGTCTCAGGTGGGGTTCCGCCGTGCTGGCTTACCTATACCAGCAGATGTGTTGAGGGGTGCATTTCGAGCAGAGGAACCTTGGCAGATGTGCGAGCTTGCTATTGTCATGGGCATATCATCGCATCCTTCCCTGCCGTCCTTTGGGAGACTTTGATGACCCGCGATTTTCATTGGTTGAGAGGTAGTTTAACTTTTGTTGTGTTTATTTTATCGAAAATGATATGTTGTTGGTATTTCTAACTAAATCTGATATGCGTGTAATTGTTTTGGCAGGTGGAGGGGTCTCCGCATGACCCGTGACTCGCTAGCGCCTAGAGTCCGGATATGGCGGATGGTCCTGAACGGCGTCGACCATCGTGCCGTAAGTGTTTTACCTTTGTTATTATCAACATTATGTTAAAATGAATATGGATATAAAAATGGATATGTTTCGTGATATTGTGCAGGTGGAGTGGACCCCATATGAGGACCCTTCGTGCAAGCTGTTGTTCCCGGGGATGTGGTTGCATCACATCATTGGTGAGGTATAGTTTGTCCCTTGTTATGCTTTGCGATCGTCGAGTGACATCAGGTGGACCGTGTGGTTATACAGTTGGGGGCTACCCAGCACATTCCTCTGAGGCCTCTGAATATTGATATCATGCACCGACACGATGGAAGATGGGGCAAGAGCGAGTGGTATCCTGCATTTCTTCGAGGATGGTATGACATGTGGCGGGATATGGCTCAGAGTCGGTTGATACTAGAGATGGCCGTTGGTGGGGTGCGACCTTCCCGTCAGTACCTCCTCTGTTACTACCAGTGGGCACATCTGACTTTGACGAGATTCAGAGATCCAGTTGTTCCCGCTGCTGGCATGATCCCTGGCGATGTCGTGGATGGGATACCAGAGGCACCTGACATGGTGCAACCCGAGGATGGTGAGTTACCTGAGGTTCATCCTAGGGTTGTGAGGCGTTGTCGTGAACCTACCCGGGGAGGTCGTGGACGAGGACAGGGTGGCCCAGATGGGAGTCCCGTTAGAGTGGATGAGCCTATGCAGGGGGTGCATGCTGATGATGGCCTTGAGTTTGACTCGCTGAAACATACAAGAGTCGACGTCTCCACGATATGGTTGGGTGACAAGTTGAACCCACGTACCTAATTAATAACCTTCATCAGAACAAATCAACAGACAACAAATTGCATGCAACACCAGGGAATATTTCTACAGTTTATCTAACAAAGACGACATACCTGGTAAGTACATCTGCATGACAAATAACCACCTTGGAAGCTCATTGTATGACTCCTCCCAATCACCATAAATCTTTGCAATGACTCTTTGTTTTTCGAGCCACACCTTTCTGTATGAAGCTTTATACCCAAAGTGTGTCTCTACAGAACCCTGCAAGACTCTTATGCTTATGCTTGGATCGGCTTGAACCATTAAAAATATCACCTCAGTTATAACCTTCGAGTCCAGCCTACGATGGTCTTGCCGTGCTGAGGTTTGGACGCAACCGTGCGGGCCGTTGTATCTCCTAACTTCCCATTTTTCCTGTTTTCTGCGGTAGGATATGCGGATGCTCCACTGACAAACCGGGCCAAATTGGGCGCATTGCACTGCATACTTCAACCTATCACTCTCTAGGATCTTGTACTCAACTGCTCTTCTTATGTTGTACGTCTTCACGGCCATCACAGCAGCTTCTTTGTCTGCAAATTCTTGCCCAACTTCAAACTCATCCACCGGATCATCATCAAGACCACCTTGAAACCCATGAGAACCTGGATCCATTGCACCCAGGTTGAGCGTTCTGAAGTGGCCAGGATGATCATATGGTCAACTAATTGCTGGTTGTGCATATGCAGGTTGCGTCTGTCCGAAGTAGTTGACCCCTTGCACGTCTTCTTCTTCTTCTTCGTCATCCTCCTCCTCCTGAGGCAAAACCGCCGGCTCATTGTCCACATCATCATTATCAGAATCATTGTTAAGTAGATAAGGATGTGTAGTTGGATCTCCCACCACAGATTCATCATGACTATCAACCACATTCGCCACTGGTTGATTTGAAAATGGGACGGAACCCTCGCTACTTCCCTCGGGCTGCCTGTTCAGATCTAGCATTAACCGCCTGATGTTTCTTTCTGCCCCCCCCCCCCGGCGGCAGATTGCGAGTTAGCCTCTGAGTTATTTCCATCGTCGATTAGAAGCGCATATAGCTCTAACAAAGGCATAATAGCTAGATGTAGGTGCCATTCGCGGATTAGCGCAACATCCGCATCGTCGCGTAAACAGAATCTGCGAAATTAAATACATGCCACAACTATTCAAAATCGAATCATCCACAATTATTCAACACATCAACAAAGTGAATATTTTAATACCTCTTGAAGCAAAAGGTTCCGTCCACCTTGTGCGGATATTTGTAATAAACTTTCTGGACTCGTTTTGTGTCGCGCCCTGTCCAATGGAACGCAAAATAAAAGCTTTTAGATGCTTCAAACCGATCTCTTCGTTAGGCCAGCGAACAAATGCCGGTTGCGAACAACTAAACACATCATTCCCATTCTGATCTTTTCTTATTTGACCAGCATAATATATCGCAACTAATATTCCATCATCCATAGGAATGAAAAAAAAATGTGAATATATGTATACTAAATGTTAGAGAGAGAAGAGAGTATTTTAGAGGTGGGAAATGAGAAGTGGTGAAGGAGTGATGAGTGAGAATGGGGAGGCTGGTATTTATAGAGTGGTCGTGCACCAAGTTCGCCAATTTATCTGGCTTTTAACATGAAGTTCGCCCAACTAATAGGCTAACTTGATGTTGAGCCACCAAGTTCGTCTATCAATGCACCTATCATGCTGAAATTCGCCTATATATAAGGCGAACTTGATGTTGATTTTCAAATGATACACCAAGTTCACCCATTAGTGTGGCAAAGATGGATTTTAGCCCATTGGTTGGGCGAATATGGGGCAAACTGGCAAAAAAAAAATTGAATTTTGGTATTTAAAGTCTTATTAATTTTTTTTAGAAAATAAAGTTTTTTATTATTTTATTTGTGAAAATTTTCCCATTATTTTCTTGGCCTTGAATTTAATTTTTTGCCAACATGGGAACTTCATATTTCTCAAACCAAGTATATATCAATGATCTTCTTAAAAGAGCTAACATACAGGGATCAAATTATGTGCCTACTGTGTTGTCCACAACTAAATTCTCTTTATAGGGCTTAGATTTCTCTGAGGATCCAACCCTTTATCATTCCATTCTTGGGGATTACAGTATGCAACATTGACTTACCTTGAGATTGCTTTTTCTGTCAAAAGAATGAGTCAATTCATGCATAAACTATAGCAGGAACATTAGCGAGCTGTCAAGCGAACTCTTTACTATCTATCAAGTATGGCTACTCACGGCATTCAATTTACTAAGAATACTGATTTTCATCTTCTTGCCTTTCCAGATGCTGATTGGGCCAATGATGTTGATGATCAGAGATCCACCAGTGGCTATTGTATCTTTCTTGGTATGTAGCAATCCTATTTTTTGGTGCAGCAGGAAACAAACAACTGTCAGCAGATCTTCTACTAAAGATGAGTACCGGTGCTTAGCTGACACAATTGCTGAACTGCTTAGGATTGAGAAACTGCTTCGCGAAATCAAATTATTGTCTCCTATACCACCTACCATTTTATGTGACAATTTAGGGGCTGTTTTACTGGCTGCAAATCCAATCTTACACAGCAGGAGTAAACATTTTGAAGTTGATTTACATTTTGTTCAAAATAGAGTGTCTAAAAAACAATTACATGTAATTCATACTCACACTGATGTTCAAATAGCAGATATTCTAACCAAGCCTCTAACTACTCCTTTATTTAACAAATTTAGGATCAAATTAAGGGTTGTATTACCTCCTACCCTTAGTTCGAGGGTGGAGGGGGTGTGTAGTAAGTATAGGAAAAGAGCAATAGATCTTTTCATTTAGCTCATCTTTTCGGTATATATATATATATATGGCTGTCATCGCTCTTGTTTAAGTCAATACATTCAATATCAAATTTCACCACTATTAATAATAATAGTTATGTTTTCGTTCTCTTGTTCTCTCTCCCTTCTTGTATTTCAAGAGTCCTTGAATAATGCTTCAATCTGTTATAGTTCTTGAATTGCATTTATTTTTTCTTCTCAATTCACAAACAAGAATATTAATGCATTTTCATTTTCTAATTTGATGGTTTAATACGCTAACTTCTAAATTGGGTATATGCACGTATATTGCAATGAGACACGAAACTATAAGCCAAAATACACAACATCAATTAGATAACTAACCAAACAACGTTGTATATGTTGTTGGTGACTAAGTTCGAACAACATTATAGAAGTTTATGTGAGTTGTTGTAATAGTAAGTTGTAACTAACGAAGCTTCATTCATTTCATATGCAAATATCTTGTCAATAATTATATAAGAACTTCAGTTATTCCAAAATTGCCGCTTTGCCAAAAAACAACACCAAAACTCGGGATTAATATTCAAATTGGTCCCTGAAAAATATTGCATTCTTCAAATTGGTCCCCGAAAAATTTTGTTAGTCATATTAGTTCCTGAAAGATGCAATTCTTAGTTAAATTGATCATTCTACCAATTAAATGACATGCGTTATAAAATAATTGGTTGATGGATGACACCTCATCCAATCATTTTATGTCACGTGGCATTTAAAGATGACGTGTCATCATCTGATTGGTAGAAGAATCAATTTGATTGAAGATTGTATCTTTCAGAAACTAATATGACTAATAAAATCTTTTGGGGACCAATTTAAATAACATAATATCTTTTAGGGACCAATTTGAACATTATCCCCAAAACTTGCATTGATTTAACTAATAATCTAAGTCATCACAATGTTAATTGGTTGCACAATAATTAATTAGTTGACCTATGTATGTATAAATAAAAGCAATTCATCAATCCATTGGGAAAAAAATCTGGAAATTTCTTTAGCAAAAAGTGAAGACTTTTATTAAATTGAAAAATTTAAATATGTGCATTAGGTATGATGATATTTTTGTTTTTTTATTATAATAAAAAATAACTTTTATTCTTTATCAAAATATCACGTGTAGCATTAACCAAGAATCGAACTATATATGTTGATAATGACTAACCATCACGTGCTTGTGGAGACTGAAGGAAACATTATTTGTATATACATTCACACTTTCACAAAGTTTACTTCGTATATTTCAAACTCAAGTTATAATATATACAAAATCATCATTAAGAAGCAGGCATATGTAATACAAAATTAACAATTGTTAGGCTCCGATCCACTATATATATATTGAACTAATAGTAATACCTAAGTTAGTTCAACTACTTCTTAATCAGATTAACCTCTGGTATTAACTATTGTTATATAAGTATACATCACAATGTAATACCCGCGTAAATAAAATAGAGACGTATGTGGGATTCAACTTTTCTTAATTAATATTAGTCAAATATTTTAAACTTTAAATTTTAAACTCTGAATTTTAAATTCTAAATTTTAACTCTAAATTTTAGATATTTCAAAAAAATAGGGTTAAAAAACAGCTAATATTAGCTAAATAAACGATGCTTGTTATTCGAACGAGGGAAAAAAAATCCAAACTCTTTAAGTATGCATGCCTTCAATCAAGTTGACCCAATATTCAATACAGATAACACTACTAATTATATACAGAGAGTGAGGTTTCTTTTTTTTTGTGTCTTTATATAGAGGTCTCTATAATAAACAAGTTGTGCATTATTTAAAATGATGTAAATTAAATTATTGATATTTTCAATTAAGAGATCTAATTAGATAGTGGTTTATATTTTATCTATTATTTATAAAAAAAAAATATATTGTTATCCCTAAAAATTGAAGTCATCATTTTTTAATTAATTAGATGTGGTTGATGTGAAATATTATTTTTATCATTTAAATTTTCTTTTATCATAATTTTATATATTTATTTACATTATTTAATATATTTTAAAAAAATATTTTTGCAACAAATTTTATCTTGCAAAATTACACAAAAATATAAAAATTGCACTTTTATCACTTTTACCATAAAAATTTTAAAAGGTGTTAAAAGATATATTGGTATCAAACAAATTAAAATGAATAAGCTATTAGCGTGTATAAATAATATGAAAAATGACATATATAAAAACTATATTTTGCGTCGGTTTCTGCATCAATCACCGCTAAATTCCTCAAATATTTATATTCCGTGTCAATTTTCATCATAATTCATAATTATTTACAGAATTTGTTGTAGTAGTGCCATAATAAAACTACTACTTTTTATTCCTTCTAAAATTACTGCATAATTAATATCAAATTAGTTAAGTGATAAATAATATAAATTTTTAATGGTTTTGAATTCAAAAAATATAGAAAAAAAGAATATGTTGATAGGGTGAACAAATCTGACAGGCCAAAATTAACTGGCATCATTTTTTACTAATTAATGGTTAGATTTTGTTTTCGTTTTTTTAAAAAAATGATAAATTAGAGAAATGATTGATTTTTCAAAGAAAATAATCTAAAGAGTCCATTGTCCACCATCCAATTAAATGGTTTCTATTTATTTTCAAAATTTAATCATCTAATAGTGTAAACGAATTTTACACGTATCTAATTATACATCATTACATTAATTAATGAAATTACTTTTTACAATCGATTCATGTATAATTAATTAATTATCTAAAAAAATTAATATGATTAAGTAACTGTATAAAATAGTTTATATTGTAATGCATCAAAATTAAAATATTATTTTCAGCCTCCTCTAGTTAATAATTAGTGACACTGGTCAATAAAAAAGATAGTAGTCACCAAAAGGTAGTCTAGAAGTTATTATTCAGGTGGAAAAAAATTTTAAATAAATAAAAAAATAATATTTACCAAGATACATCGTTTTAAGAATATTTACGAAAATTTATTTTATTATCAGTACATCGGCCTAAGGCGATATTGAACTATATTAATACCGATCTGAGCCGGTACTAGGCTATTAAATTTTTAAAAAATTGAATCGATACCGATATTGATATGGTCCAAGGCCGATACTGGACTAAACAAATTCTCTTATTAATCTTACATTGTAAAAGCTTTTTAAAAAACTCAAAAAATTAATTAATTTTGTACTACATTTATTGTCTTCAGTTTTATCTCTTTCCTTCTTAAAAAAAAACACTTTTTAAAAAAAAAGAAAACAAAGTTTTATTTCTATCCTTATTAATTTTATTTTTATTTTTTATTATTATTTATGCAGAAAAAGTACTCATCCAAAAAATCAAAGTACTCACAAAATAATAGATTAAAATAAAATTAACAAATTTATCATTATTAAGACAAAAAAAAATTTCAGCAATATTTATTGGAAGAATGGAAGAAAGAGATATGGCATGTGGATACATTCCAATAGCGGTGGATTGAAGGAATGAGTAGTAAATTGGCTGGGTGAGAATGAAAAGAATAATTTGAACGAGCAAAGGCGTAATATTAGCAATGGCCTTAGTCCAGTATTAGTTCAATTGTTTAAAACTTAAATAGCCCAGTACCGACTTAGACCGATATTAATATAGTTCAATACCACCTTAGGTTGGTACTACTAATAAAGTGAATTTTTGTAAATATTTTTAAAACGACGTATTTTGATAAATATCATTTTTATTTTATTTATTTAAAATTTTTTCTTATTCAGGTATTAAAT
>JASCZI010242914.1:1157-17747 GCA_036250425.1 Stylosanthes scabra | reverse complement strand
GAGTTTGGCCGAACCACTATAAATTTGGTGTATCGTATCTCTATCCCTTATCTCCTATATTATTGTTGTTTATATCTTAACAAGCACTTTGAAATTGTAAAAGCTCTTGTAAGTACTTAGGAAGTGGCCTAAGTCCTTGGAAACATACAAGTTCAATTTACTTGAAGTATTTATCTTTCAAGTTATTTAAGCTTCCGCGCGAAAATTTATCATTGTTACTTTAATACTCAATTCACCCCCCCTCTTGAGTATTTGTATCTTGTGCATACCGACTAACAAAAATAGTTCTAACTGATCTCCAAGATTGATAACTTAATGGACGAAGGAAAGTGCAAAGAATGTATACCAGCAGGCAAGCAGTGAGCTTGCAGGCGTACTGCTGAGCGGTTCCAAGAACCTGCTCAGAAACTACGGGCCCAAGGGCCTCCCGAACGGAACCCTGAGTAAGTCTGGAATCCAACACCACCCGGAAGTTAAACCCGGCGGGGAACGCCCGGTCTAAGGGACTGGCCTCATGCTCCCATGCAGCATCAGCCCCAGAGCCGCATCCTCAGGGAAGGATTCTTGAACCTTCCATTTCTGTCTCTTCTGCCTCAAGTCGGCGGAAGGGTCCTCCTTCGCACCCTCCTCCCTTTTCAAGGAGATAGGCTTTTTAGTGGAAGTGACCGGAAGCTTTTTCTTAGATTTGGTAGCGCCGGAAGAAGAGCCAGGGGAACCGTGGTAGCTGGGGTTGAAGCCGAAGCTTCCGCAGAAGCGGTCTGATCCTTAGGGGACGATAAGATCGAGCGAGGACACACCCCTTCAGCCTCCACCATCTTTTGCCTAAGGCGATCAAACCGGCTTTGCTTCTCCATATCGCCAAGTAAGCTATCTGCAAAATAAAAAAGGTCAAAACAAAACTCAACAAAAACAAACGCAAGAACACAAGAAAATAACCAGTAGATAGAAGAATACCAAGAAACACCCCAACTTTGACATCAACATGATCTAGGATCTAACGGCACATAAAATTAGATTTCTTCCCCAATCCAACATGAAGAGATTGGAGAAACTGGATTGCCAAAGTTTCCAAGGGATCCAGAACAGTTATGCGACACTCCCTCACCTTCGAATTCCAGTACACCCAAGGGAAGGGCTTATCCCCATCGTCAAGCCAAAAAGGACGTCTAAGAGGAAAAGGCAAAACCTTAAAATGAACACGGAAAGCTTTCGCCCTTGATGAGCACGGAAAGACATGAACCCTTTTCCGGGGGGAGGAGCGTGCAGCTGGTAAATATAAAGGAAAACACGCCAGGACGGGCGGAAGCTGGAGTGGAGGCAGACATGTTCAAAGGTTCGAAGAAAACCCTAACCATTTAGATGGAGTTGACTAGCCGCTACTCAGCACCGTGTCATAACATCCTTCTGAAAATCGGTGAAGGGGAGCTGAACGCATAAATGGGTAAACAACTTTGTATAAACCCATAGGAAATGAGTCCTGTCTTCGGCAGCCTGAAAAGGTAACCGGTTGGAAGGACCGGCCGCTTCGATCACATAGTCCTCCTTAGAGACCCCGCCTTCTGTTATCCTTATCTCGTGAAGAAGCTCAAGAAGCATATCAGAGGTGACAACAGAGGATTGAGAGAAGACTTCCTCATCAACCCAACCATACAGCTCCCTCTCGGGCACAGAGAGCACACGAGGGCAACAGACATTTTGACAAGACTTTTTCTTCACCATTTCTCAAATAAATAATCATGCAGAAGGGAGCAGGACCAACGATCAAAAAAAAAAAAGAAAGAAGAAAAGAGAAGAAAAAAGAAAACGGCAACGATGAAGAAGGAGAACAAAGAAGAAACAAGGAAAAATGGCGAAACCTCCACCCTAGAAAAATGTAGCCAAAAAAGAAAGGAAGAAAAGAAACCAAGAAGAAGATATGCAACACAACAACTCAGATTCAAACGAATGTAAATGACATATGGAAAAGAGAAAATACCTGCGTCGAAGGAGCGGTGAAGATGTGAAGTGAAATCTAGAAGAAGAAAATGCAGAGAAATGGAAAATCGCATAAAGAGAAAGAAGTTGAAGAAAGAGAGAAGTTGAAGTAAAAAGCAAAAACTGACTCTTGAGTCCCAAAAGGCTTTTTAAACACACCTTGATAACTCAAGGGGCAAGTAATTGATGGGACGGTTATAGAGAATTCGAAAATTGCACCCCTCAAAACCCAATAAAAATCATCATTACCCTCCGAAACGTCAATGAAGAGAAAAGCACTTGCAAAACCCTCTCTAACGCCACGTAGCGGTCGGAAGAGAAAATTCAAAATCGCACAAAATGCGCCGAAAATGTCCTTGAACTGCTCGAAGATGAAAATTAGTTATCAGTGAAGTAGGATTCTCGTGGATATGGCGGTAGAGGTGGACCACGAAGGATTTGACGGAGTCCGGAATGGAGTTTGGGTCGCAGCCAAGGTCCTGCTGTGGTGGTGCCTGGCGACGGTCATCGTAGGAGCAGCCGCGTGTGTTTTCGTAGTCGATGGCTGCCATGGTGGTGAGAGGAGGAGAAGGCGCGGGTGGCGGCGGCGGCGACGGCGGCCGCAGCAGCGGCGTGGGTGGAAGTGGTGTGGGCAAAGAGAGAAGGGAAATTAGATTAGGGTTTCACCCTTTTGGTTCCTATGGGCTCTGTACAACATGGGCTTCTTATACTTACTCTATATAATATAATTTTTCATTAAAGCAATTTATTTTAGAACAAGTATACGGAACCAACTTCTGTTGGTAGCCAATGGAGCCAATTTCTTTCACAGAGGCCATTCTCACTCTCCTCTCAGTGCCTCTCCTCACCTCTAACAACTCCTCTCTTTTCCACTCACCCTCCACTTCTTTGTACACTGGCACCGCGACCTCCACTGCAGATCCACCATCACCACGGCGCGACACACACGTTCACCGGCAGCGGAGGCACCAAGAAGGACAAGGTCTTGTTCAAGCCAACGCTTGGGAACTCAGCCGCTTCATCGTCATTTTCCTCTTCTTTCTCTTCTTCGCGTCGCGCCGCTCACAGCTGTCGCCGCTACTTCATTTTCTTCTTGTTGGCCGCTTCCTTGTTGTTTTTGTTGTTGATGTGTTGGTAAGGGTTGTCTTTGTTATTGTGGTGGTGGTGGTGCTGCGGTTGTGGTAGTGGTGGTGGTGAGGTGGTGGTGTGCTGGTTATGCTGTTATTGGTGATGGTGGTGGTAGTGAGGAGATTACTAATGATAAGTTTTGTGTTATTTGGATTATAACTTTGTGTAATTTCGGATGATAATTTTGTTTAGTTTTGTAGGATAAATGCTTTTAGTTTCGAATGATAACTTATAATTGGATTTATTGGCTCCTTAATGGCTTCTTAATGTTAGCTCCATAGCACTATTCTTTATTTTAATATAAATTTTTTCGTTGTCCATTTCAATATAAATTTGATATAATATCTATTAAATTTTATTAATTTATTGTATATAATTTTTAAAATTAATATCAATCACATTATATTAATATTATAATCAAGTTGACTTTTTTTAGACATAAAGTTGAGTTTTAAAAAATGACCCAATAAAAATATTATAACCAAGGGCCGAATTTAGCTAAACCAAATCCAACGCGGTCCATTTACACAACATTTCACTATATTATGGGATGACTAAAATATTGGTGTTATCAGAAAAGTGGATACTACAATGAAAAATTTTTATGTATTAATTTTTCATTTTGGAAATTGGATGATAAATTGAATTGTTAGATTTTAATAGGGCAAGTTACCTAACTAAGCTAATTGTCTCTCAAGATTACTGAATTACACCTTTCACGATGATATGATCATATTGCGCCATTAATGCTAGTCCTATAGAATCCGTGGGAGGCTGACAGGGTTTATGGAAAACCCCTACAGCCTGCCACGGTTTATGTGGTTTTGGCGAAAATTGAGAGGAATCCGTGGCAGGGTGCCACGGATTCTGAATAAGCTGCACCCTGCCACGGTTTTTGTGTATATATTTCACTAGGGGTTGTATAAAAGGGTTGCTTCACACATTTAGTTGTAGTTAGGGTTGAGAGTATGGAAGGTGATGAGAGTTTTCTTGCTCTCGTCCACTACGACGGTATGATTAGGTACAAAACTAGAGAGAATGTAAAATTCACTGATAAGAGTCCAACCAATGTGTTTATTACATCCAGAACAACCTTATTGAATCTGCAATGTAGCATTATTAGAAAGCTTGGTTTAGATGGAAAAAAGCGGATGAGCATGATATATTATCGGATTCCGATATCTGTTGTGGCTCAAGGTGTGAAGTATGGTTGTTTTGCCATTGAAGGGGATGATGATTTGCAAATATTGTTTCATTGCCGAAGACAGTTTCTAGAGGTTCGAACGACGGAGTTATTGTGGAGATAGTTGATCCGCTTGCAGCTTTTTTCATGGAACCCATGGGAGGCTGCAGCTTTTTTCGTTTAATTCCTATGAAATCCGCCGTTAGGTCCAACGGTTTCTGAAAACCGGTTACTCTGCCGCGAATTCCATTGTTTCATGAAAATGGAGCAATCGAATCATATTGTGCTGAAAGGTATATTTGAGTAATATTTGAGCCCATATAGTTTAATGAAGTGACTTGCCCATTTTAATATGTAAAAAAGCATCATATTTTTAAAAGTGTTGCTATTTTCTTTCAAAATAGATTTTAAGGTTAAATCTTTATATAAAGATGATTTTTATATCTTCATTATAGTAATAGTCGATTAGAAAATATACATATAAACATTTTTTTTTGTTTATTGCAATTTGAATTTGGATTTTAATTTGTATACTAACCATAAGCCTTGAATTCAAATAGTAAACTGTAAAAGTGTGAGGCAAACATTTTATCTTCTCCCTTTCATTAAAATTATTTTTGCCAAAATTCAAGTAAATTCACAATATAACATTAAAATGTGTTTGTGTGTGGGTGTATTTTTTTTTAAAAAAAAATCTCATTGAAAACGCATTTTTTGAGAAGTTTCTCATCAGTCTTGTTTGGATAAGTTTGTCAAAAGATAAAGTAAAATAAAACCTTTTCTTTAATTAATTTCGTCTGGAGCAAACTAGCTAGTAACAACTTCTGTCCGTGCTTCTATAAATTAATTAATTTTTATTTAAATAATCACATTTCATCTCATGTCTCGCCTAACCGACTTGCTTCAAGCTGATATCACCAGATTCTTATATATGAAATTGGATTGTGTTACGGACCAGCCTCTAGGGCCCAAACTATCAAAGAATAAGGCCACAAATAAGTTGCCCACAAGCAAAGAAGAATCACCTAAAATAGAAAAGATTTGATATAATCTTAACAGATCCCAAAAAGATCTCAACTACCCGCAACTATATAAACAGGGGCATCACCCCCTCAAGGTACGCATTCTCTTAACCTAACCCATTCTATTCGATCTAGAATCCCATAATCCTATTCTGGGCTTCTAGAGCTGTTCACCTCCATATCAATCCCTTCTCGGCTATAGCTCTCGGCCACGCCGTAGGGCTTGTCACCGAAGGCACATCTTCTTACCCCGAACGTTGAGTCTTGGCCCCCCATTCAAAGTCCTTTGGACAATCGTTAAGGATCTGACCTTAACATTGGCGCCGTCTGTGGAGACTTCACACTTGAGGAACAAGAAGCGTAGGTGCCGGTGACCTGAGCAAGGGATAGAAGAAATACCACTCCACGAGGGAGCTGCCGACAGCAGCAACCCGCAATCGACCCCGGAAAAGGAGGTCGATCAGAGGAACCATACCATTCAACAACTGGAAGCAGCTCTGAGAGAGCTCTTGGAGAGGCAAACCCGAGAGGCTGCATTGGCCTCGGAAGCCATGAAAAGAGCGGAAGAGCTCGCAAAAAAGCAGTAAGCCATCCTGGACGAGGCGGAAAAGAGAGAGAAAGACAGACTCGAAAAGCTCGAGAAACTAAACAGCAAAACACAAACCATAGCGGATCACAGCAGTAAAACGGCGGAATCAAAGGATCACACGTGGAGACCATCCACTGTGATGACAAAGGCTCCCGGAAGGGAAAAAAGCAGCCACCCGTTCTCATCCCACATCTTGGCGGAAGAACTCCCCAACCCTGTGGAGATTGAGCCTTATGACGGAACCACAGACCCGAAGCATCACTTAGATGCCTTCAAAAATAGGATGCTGCTCGTGAATGCTTCCGACGCCATACAATGCAAAGCCTTCACCATAACACTAAAGAAGGATGCCCTGACATGGTTCAACGCTCTCCCGCCGGGCAGTATCGAGTGCTTTTCTGACCTGGCCGACAGCTTCATGAAGAACTTCACAACCCGTCGGAGGCTCCCAAAAACCTGCCTAAACCTGTACTCGATAGTGCAAAATCCTGAAAAAACCTTCCGGAGCTACCTGGATCGTTTCAACACGGAATGCACACAAATCGAGGGGTTACAGTCCCAAGCGGCTCTGATGGCCTTCGTCAAAGGGCTGAGAGAGGACACCCCTTTCCTGAAAAGCCTGACCAAGAGGCCACCAAAAACAATGGAGGAAATCCAAGAAAGATCCCATGACTATCTGCAGCAGGAGGAAGGATAAACTGCCGTCAAGACTGACAGAAGCAAAAAGGACAATCCTCGAAAAGAGCACTTCAGGGACGATAGAGGACGGAAAGAACACAGATCTAACAGATCATACTAAAACCCCCTTAACGTCTCCCTGGCCCAATTCCTGAATGAGTTATCTCAAGTTGAAAGGGTACCGGCTCCAAGACCCATAAAGAACACCAGTAGAGGAGACCGACACTCGTACTGTAAGTACCACAAACAACACGGGCACGACACGAAAGAATACCGAGACCTCCTCGATTTTATCGAGCATGGCTAAAAAACGGAAAATTCCGTGAGTACACCGGCATGTACAGGAACAGAGATGATGAAAGAAGGGTCAGACAACGACCAAACAGCCCAGAACCCAAACCGGAGAGACGGAAGGATGAGCCCAAAGAACGCGGCATGCACCGCGAAATAGCAATAATCTCCGAAGGAATCCCGGAGGAGGGAACCCCTCCATCTAGAAAAGAGGCAAAACGAAGCAAGCACTCATGCCTAGCAGTGGAGGTTATGCCTAGGCCCCTAGCCGGAAACCCACCCCCAGCAATCGTTTTCTCTTCGGAGGAAATCAGGCAAACTACCAACAGCATGAATCAGCCACTGGTCATCTCCGCCTCCACTATCAACACCAAAATATGAAGGGTATTTGTTGATCAAGGAAGCTCAGCGGACATTCTGTCGGAAAGCGACTTGGAAGCGCACTCCGACAACCTAGTCGGATTTTCAGGGGAAAGAGTCACACCAGACGGTTTCGTTACCCTGTGGGTCTCCATTGGTAACCCCCCAGACACAAGAAACGTGAAAGTCCAATGGCTGGTAGTAAACCACAATTCTGCTTACAACGCGATTATTGGGAGGCCAACCTTGAACAAGGTAGGAGCAATCGTGGCTACATCTATCCTCACCATGAAGTTCATAACTGATAGCGGAGAAGTGGGCACATTAAAAGGGGACATCTCGGAAGCAGAGAGGTGCCACGGAGCCACATTGCACATTTCCAAAGAGCAACTCCCCAGACCCATCAAGCCAAACACAGCTGCCAAAATCCACCTAGTAGACCTAGAACCCCCGGCAGAAAGTTCCTGGAAGGGCCGCAGCCAAAAAGAGAACTCGAAAAAGTACAAATTTGGCCGGAAGCCGAACAAACCACAATGATAGCAAAAGCCCTACCAAAAGAAGTCAAGGCAGACCTAACTCACTTCCTCAAAAGGAACGTAGATCTATTCGCATGGACAACAGCAGATATGCTGGGCATAGACCCCAACTTCTCCAACCACAAGCTATCTGTCCTGCCCGGAAGTAGGCCAGTGGCACAAAGGCTCCTGCGAATAAGTCCAGAGAAGGCAGAAGAAGTCAAAAAGCAAGTACAAAACTTGCTCGAAGCAGGGTTCATAAGGGAAGTCAAATAAGCCACTTGGCTCAGCAACGTGATCATGGTCCCCAAGAGCAACGAAAAGTGGAGGATGTGTGTAGACTACACCAGCCTAAACAAAGCATGCCCGAAAGATCCCTACCCACTTCCGAGCATTGATGGCATCTTGGACAGAGTCTTGGGCAACAAATTCTTGTCCTTCATGGACACTTGCTCCAGATATAATCAAATCCCAATATATCCCGGATACGCCGAGAAGACAGCCTTCATCACCCCTGTTGGAAACTTCTACTATAAAGTAATGTCGTTCGGACTAAAGAACGCAAGTTCCACTTACCAAAAGCTCATGGACAAAGTGTTCAAAGAACTCTTAGGTGGAATATTGGAAGTTTATGTGGATGACATGTTAATCAAGACAAGAGCCGAAGAAGACCTCATTCCAAACCTGGAAAAAGTCTTCTGAAAGCTCCGGGAACACCAGATGCGACTCAACCCTGCCAAATGTGCATTCGCGGTAGAAGCCGGAAACTTCCTTGGCTTCATGTTAACCAACCGAGGAATCGAGGCAAACCCCGAAAAATGTCAAGCCATCTTGTCTATGAAACAGCCAGAATCCCTAAAAGAAGTGCAGAGCTTGACAGGAAGATTGGCAACACTATCCAGATTCCTTTCAGCATCAGCAATAAAAGCAGCCCCACTATTCAAACTCATGAAAAAGGAGCAGAATTCAACTGGACGGAAGAATGCGAAAAAGCTTTCCAAAGCTTCAAAGATTACTTAGCAGCACCACCCATCCTGGTGAAGCCGGAAGAAGAAAAACCCTTAGTAATCTACCTAGCTGCCACCGACGACGCAGTCGCCGGATCAGTAGTCCAAGAAAAAGGGAAGATACAGGAACCAGTGTATTCCATCAGTAAAACCGTCCAAGGAGCAGAACTAAAGTACCAAAAGCTAGAAAAGCTAGCATTCGCCCTAACCGTGGCAGCCAAAAGGCTCCGGCAGTACTTCCAAGCCCACCCGATCGTGGTGAAGACAGATTAGCCACCAAAGCAAATTTTTCAAAAGCCCGACCTGGCGAGAAGAATGCTGGCCTGGTCCATCGAACTCTTTGAATACCACGTAACCTATGAAGGAAGAACATCCATCAAGGGACAAGTGTTGGCCGACTTTGTGGCGGAACTCACCCCCAAGCATCAGGCGGAAAACCATATCCCATGGATCCTCCATGTGGATGGTTCATCAAACACAAAAGGAAGCGGGGGCAGTATTTTATTGGAAGGACCCGAAGACGTTGCCATAGAAATGGCCATAAAATTCCAATTCCAAGCGAGCAACAACCTGGCGGAATATGAAGCACTCCTAGCAGGGCTAAAGCTAGCAAAGGAAGTCGGAATCTCCGAGCTAGAAATCAGATCTGACTCCCAAATAGTCACCTCCCAAATCAACGGAAGCTACCAAGCCAAAGACCCCCAAATGGCAAAGTACTTAGAAAAAGCGAAAGAGCTGCTAAGCTCTTTCCAAAAAGTACAGATAAAGCACATCCCCCGGAAGGAGAATGACCGGGCGGATACTCTATCAAAGTTGGCAAGCACCAAACTAGGCGGAGGAAATCGCACCCTCATCCAGGAAACCAAAGAAAAATCATCCATAGAAGAAGCCCAAACTGTATTATCAGTTTCTGAGAGCGAGAGCTGGAAAAGCCCCATCATGAAGTTCCTAGTAAGCAGAATCCTCCCGGAAGACAGAAGTGAAGCCAACAAACTCAGAAGAGAAGAAGCAAACTACACAATACTAGCCGGAGAGCTATACAAAAGAGGAGCAACGACCCCACTATTAAAGTGCGTGGAAGAAGAGAGAATTCAAACAATCCTCTCGGAAGCACATGAAGGAGCCTACGGGCACCATCAGGGAGCAAAAGCCCTTGTACGGAGAATTCTATTAGCAGGCATATACTGGCCCACCATGCAAGCGAACGCCAGATCACATATCAAAAAATGCCAAAGATGCCAAGAGCACTCAAAGCTGCAGAAAATGCCCATGACAGAACTGTCGACCATCACGGCTCCCTAGCCGTTCGACAAATGGGGAATCAACCTCCTAGGGCCATTCCCAAAAGCCCCGGGCCAAGTAAAGTACCTAATTGTGGCAATCAACTACTTCACAAAGTGGGTGGAAGCTGAAGCACTAGCATCAATCACAGCAACCCAGTGCAAAAAGTTCGTTTGGAACAACATCATCACCAGATTTGGAATCCCAAGAGTCATCACATCCGACAATCGGACACAATTCATGGATAAAAAGTTCAAAGAATTCCTGGAAGGATTCCGGATCCACCAACAATTCTCATCCGTGGAACACCCACAAGCAAACGGACAAGTCGAAGCCATGAACAAAGTGATCCTAAATGGATTAAAAAAGAGACTCGACGAGAAGAAAGGATGTTGGGCGGAAGAACTCGGAAGCGTGCTCTGGGCCTACAGAACCACAGAACAGTCAGCAACAGGGATAACACCCTTCCGCCTAACCTACGGGACAGAAGCCATGATCCCCCTGGAAATAGCAGAGCAAACCATCCGGGTAGTAAGTTATGACCCGGAAGAGAACCAAGACAGAAGAGAAATAGAAGTTGACGTAGTCTCTGAAATTAGAGACGCAACAAGGATAAAGCAGCAAGCGGAAAAGCATTCCTGGCCGCCAAGTACAACAAAAAGATCAAAAAATGGGACTTAGAAGAAGGAGACCTGGTACTACGGCGGGCTAACATAGGAGGAAAGAATGCAGCCCAAGGAAAGCTAGGAGCAAACTGGGAAGGCCCTACCGGGTAATTCAAGCACTCGGAACAGGCGCTTACAAGCTCAGCACCATAGAAGGAGGCCAAGTTCCGAGGACTTGGTACATATCCAGCCTCAAAAAGTACCACATGTAAACGAACATGCAGCATGTACTCTTTTTCCTCCCATCTATTATTTTTTCCCAAAACATGGGTTTTTTGGATGGAAAGGTTTTAACGAGGCATGTAAGCGTTTCGGCCACACTGGCCATCAAGATTAATGAAAAGAAGTCTTTTTCTTACTCATTCCCTAAAAGAGTAAAGGAAATTTTCTTACAAAGAAACAAAATGCCAAAGAGCTCGGGAAGCCCTATCAAATAGCGGCGCTTAAAAACCCAAAGGGCCACATCTAAAGCGGAAGAACCAAACTCCGCCGCTCCACCCCGAACTGATCACCCGGGAGATGAGATGCACGCAAACGTATAAAGCTTCGAAAAAGATTATAAAAATCAAGCAAGCGGAAAACACAAACATATAAAGCTTTGCAAAAGATTATAAAATCAAGCAAGCTAAAAATATGAACAAACCACCAAAACAGGGAAATCCAGACAAAGACAAAAGGAAAAAATATCCAAAAAATAGAGTTTCACAAACTTTTCAAAATCTAAGTGGGGCATACCCCACCCTCCCCATCTACAACCTCCTCCGCACGCTGCTCCTCGGCCCTTGGTTCCGATTGCTCTACCGCAGGCTCCAACTGGTTCTGCGCCTCCACCTTAGGATTATAAATCCTCTTAGCCTAGGGGTCCCAGCGAGTATCCAGCGTGACCATCGAGTAATCGATGGCAGGATTCAAATGACGAACTCGGTCCATCAAGATCTCGAAAGTCTCTTGGACCATTTCCCTAGTCTCCTCCCCCAAGGACCTCCACTCATTTCGCCAGTGAACCACAGCAGCCTCAGCCTCGTCCAGCACCGTCTGCTTCCCTTTTAAAGTTTGAGCAAGGAACTCAACCTTTTTTCCTCCTGAGTTAAAGCAGAGCGGCAGGACTCAAGCTTGGCAGCCTGGGACTTAGCTTTTCTTTCCACCTCTTCCATACGAGCAGTGGCAGAAAGATGCTCCCCTTCAGCACGCTGCAGCTCCTCAGTCAAAGATTTAATTTTAGCATGGAGAAGGGGAGCAGCCAAAGCAGAATCCCTTTCCGCAGTCAGCACTTCAACCTGCTCCCGAGCAGCCGCCAATTCCTTCTCCAACTGCACCTTCGCAGCAAAAGTCTTTTCTACACCAACCTAAGAAAAGACAAAACCAAGGCAACCAAAGCTCAATAAACAAACAACAACTATAAACATAAGCAAAATGGCACAAACGCATACCTGAAGACAAGCAGTGAGTTGGCAAGCAAGGAACTGAGCAGTCCCGAGCAGCTGCTCCGGAACCAAGGGCTCAAGGACCTCACGAGTCGAGGAATTCGTGAGGCCAGCGTCCAGAGCAGCCCGGAAGTTGTAGTCCGGCGGAAAAGCACGGTCAATAGGGTTCACCTTGTGCTTCCAAGCGGAATCACCCCCCAATGCTGCCTCCTCGGCGGAAGCTTCCAAAACCTTCTGCTTCCGTCTTTTCTACCTCAGGTCAGCGGACGGATCCTCCTTTATACCTTCCTCCTTCTCCACGGAGAAAGGCTTAACAAGGACAGCACCCGTCGACTTCCCCATAGTCTTAGAGGCACCCGGAGAAGAGACCAGAGGAGCAATCGAAGTCGGGACAGCACCAGAGGCTGAGACACCGGAAGAAGTGGTTTGGGCCTTAGAAGACGGAAGAATAGAGCGAGGACCCGCCCCTTCCGCCTCCTTCATTCTCTGCATAAGGCGGTCGAAACGACTCTGTTTCTCCATGTCTTTAAGCAGACTATCTGCAAAAGGCACAAACGTTAAAATCCCAAAGCAGAAATCAACAAAATAATACACAAAACACGAAAGCAAAGAAACACATAAAAAGTACCAAGAAATGCTCCAACATCAGCATCATTATGGTCTAAAATCCAACGACATTTGAAGTTGGACTTCTTCCCCAAACTAGTCGGAAGAGATTGGAGGAAATCAAAAGCCAAGGTATCCAAGGGATCTAACGCAGTAACACGAAAATCCCCCACCTCAGCATTCTGATAACTTTTTAATAAGAGTTATTTTATCTATCTTTTATACTAAATAACAGTTTTAAATTCATAAAAATAGGTAAAAATATGTAATTTTATTTATTACTTCTAGTAAAAGTAGTAAAATAAATAAATTAAGATATTTGTTTCATTTTCAGCCTATATTTGAAGAAAAATCAATCAAGCAACTCTACACATGCAAAAATTCAAAATGACAACTCAACAATTGCAACTTGATGGACCAAAATATGAAGAACAAGCAGAAATTCATCAAAGGCACATGGTTTTGCTATATTTTCAGCTTCTAATGCCATAAAAGTCATTCAATTAAGTTGCCAAAGAAGAAATTTTATGCAAACATGCAGAAAATCAAAGATTTCCAGCTGCCGCAAATCTTATTTTATCAAATGCATGCATGTTAGGTGTAGAAAATGATCCATTTCTTACTCTATAAAAGGAGAGCTCATTTAGAGCTCTAGGAATGAAGTTTTCAGAAGTTTAGAATTAGTTTTTCATACACTAAAAACAGAAATACACTTAGAGAAGGTTAATTAGAGAAGATTAGATCTTGGAGACAACAATCCAGCATTATTCTTCAATAATGTACACATTTCTCTCATCCTTTAATTATATTTTCTGTTTTATTTGTGTTATTATGAGCTAAGTATCTAAAGTAGGGCAATGATGTAGCCTATTATGTGAATTGAATAAGTATCAATGTCATTCAATTAAATTTGTCATGAATCATTTGTGTTTATAATCAATCTTAATGCTTTTAGATGCTTGATCACCATTTAAATGAATTGATGATTTACAATGCACTTGAGAAAGAAGTTGTAAAAAATGCTTCTAATTATAAACACCATAAATTGAACGAAAACTAGAGATAGACAAATGTGATTTATGTGGTTGTCATATAAGTTTCACAAATATAATCCTTTTCTTACATAAGTTGTAACTAAGAGATTAGTACATCTATATGAGTTTAAGAGAATTTCTTGACCTTGAGAAAGGCTAGAACTTAAATTAGGAAACTTAACCAATTTGATATTATAACAAAGAAGTTGAATGACATGATTATAAATATTTAATTTCATAATAAGGTGAAATCAATTGGCCTAGTGTTTATTCATCTCATTTAAATTCTTAATTTCTGATTCTTGTATCTTGAGTTAATTTCATCTTCATTCTAAAGCTTTTAATTTTCAAATAGAAGTTAAATTTAGTTAATTTCAGTAATTAACAATTCCTCGTGGGAACGATACTCTACTCAAACACTTTATTACTTGAATGACTAGTACACTTGCTAAAAAGTGTGTGCGTCTAGCCCACGTCAAGTTTTTGGCGCCGTTGCCGGGAAATTGTCAATATTGATACAAGCTAAATTAACTGCTAATTTGGAATTGTTTAGTGCATTTCTTAATATTTAGTGTTGTATATTTTATTGCTATTTTGTTTCTGAAAATTAAATAAAAATTTTTTAATCTGCTATACCTACACAAACCAACCAGCAACACATAGCCAAGCCACACCAACCCACAAATTCATTCAAATCACAACTAAAATCAACCACAATCTAACCAATCCAGCCAACAGAATCAAACACTAGTCATCATCTAGTACCAATTCAAACACCAAAAATTCAATTCTAAACCACAAATTAAATCAAACCTGAAGCTGCCTGCCTCTACCCTGCCCTTTAGAGCTAGCCATCAACAACCTTAAGCCCACCTCTGTCGACCCAGACCTTCACCACAATAAACGCAGATTAAAAAAATAATAATAATAATAATAATAATAACTTCTGTTCTTAAATATTAAAAAAAAATTCTGTTTTTATTTTAATTTTTTTTTATATATAAAATAAATTTCTGATGGTCTAAAATAAATAAATAAATAAGCTCACCTTTCCCCGTCGTCGTAAGAAGCACACCACTGTCTTCTTCACCAGCGAGCTCTTCCTCCTCATCACCGACAGAGTTTCTTTTCTGCCTTGGACCTCTTCTTCTTTGGGTTGTATTGATGCCGAAAGCTCTGTCACCGTCTCCAATCTACTTCTTTTCTTAGTGACAATTACGAGCTGCTGTGTCTCTTCACAGATCTGCGTTTCTTCTTCATCATTGGTGAACTCATCTCCTTCTCTGCCGTTGAGTTCTGCTGCATCACCGTGGGTAAGCTTTCACCGTCTTCATAGTGCCTTCCTTCCATCATCAGCAAGATTGTTCGTCGTCTGGTGTTGATCTTCCCTCTGATTATCTCTCTCTCCCACAATCTTTCAACCATCACCTTCTTTTTTTTCTTTTTTTCTTTTTTTTTTTCTCTCTATTTTTCTTTTGTTGAGAACGGCGCTTCTTTGTATCTGATCCCAATTCTCAACCCTAATCTCACTTTCCCTTCCTTTGTTATTATTATATTATATATTATATATTATTATTATTATATTATTATTATTTGCAATTCCTTTCTCGTTAGTGTAGTGTTATTAGTAACTTAGTATTACTATATTATTAATACTTGCTTTATTTATTTATTTTAATCAATAACGGGCCTAAGTTAGTAACTTAGTAACTTAGTATTACTATTATTATTTTTATTATTATTATTTATTTATATATCTCTTATTATCATTATTATATTATTATTATCATTACTTTTTTTACATTATAACAAATATCGGTTTCTATTGGGCTTCTGTTAATTTTTTTTTTTTTTGGCTTGTTAAGTTTTTGGCCATTAATTATGTTGTTTTTGTGATCCTTTTTTCATAACATTGTATTTCATATGTGTGTTTTATATTACTCTTACAATTCTTTGTGCCCGTAAAATATGCATATATATAGTTATATTGCTTCTATTTAATAAATAATAGAATTTTTTTTATTTTTTTTTATATACTTAGTATTTATAGATTTATTTTTATTTTATCATTGGTACATTGATCCATTTTGTTTAGTATATGAGTAGAAATAAAGGCACAGAAAGCTTGTTGTTCGATTCAGAAATAGAAAAGACTTGCAGAAGGAACAACGCAGCAAGACGAGCTCGTATAACCCAATAAAACAACCCAATTGAAGAAATTGAAGAAGAAGGCACAACATTTGATCTCGATAACATGGATGATGTAATAGACAATGAACGCAAAGTTATGCGAGAATATTCTGCACCCAGTTTGGATGGCTATGTTTCAAGCATCACCAGACCGCCAGTTGCTGCTAACAATTTTGAATTAAAAACTCAATTAATTCAATTTGTTCAAAACAATTGTCAATTTTCAGGATTGCCCAACGAAGATCCAAATGAGCACTTGAGCAATTTCTTAGAAATTTGTGACACAATCAAATACAATGGAGTTTCAGATGATGCTATTCGGCTCCGTCTCTTTCCTTTCTCGCTCAGAGACAAGGCCAAGACTTGGTCGAAAAGTCACCTTAAGGGTCAAGTGTTAAATACTTGGGAAGCAGTAGCAAAGAAGTTTCTTGAAAAATACTTTCCTCCAGCTAAATCTGCAAAAATGAGGACTGACATAACCTCATTTAAGCAAGATGATCATGAATCGTTCTTTGAAGCATGGGAAAGATATAAGGAGCTCTTGGCAAAATATCCTCACCATGGCTTACCATTGTGGATGCAAATTCAAACATTTTACAATGGTTTGCGCATTCCTTCACAAGATTTAGTCGATGCAGCTGCC
>JASCZI010242913.1:1590-17765 GCA_036250425.1 Stylosanthes scabra | reverse complement strand
GTAAATCTTTTACTATAAATAGGGCTATGATTTCATAAGTTTTTCATATCCAGAAATCAATAAGAATTTCATATTCTTATTCTCTCTAGCTCTCTCTCTTGCTTTTTTCTTATTCTCTCTATTATAACTTTAATTCTATAACAATATTTAGTTTCTTTTGTGAACTAATATCTCAGAAGTCGTAGTGAAGTTAGTATGCAACTATGTGGATTGCTTTTAGACTTTAGAAAAGTAAACTCTAAATTGATGGTTTATGAGTTAAGGCAAGATTCAAATTTTTAATACTTATATAAACTAATAAACTTCTAACTTTTTATTTCGAACTAATAAGCTAATCATTAAATCAACCTAAATTAATTAGAAAAAGAATAATTTAATTCTATCAAAAGTCCAAAATGTTTGACTACTTTGACCAAATTCCTAGACAAAATCAACAACTTGTTTGCTTGGTGCCAATAATTATATCTAAATCTACCGAAGAAGGAAAATCTTTGTTTTTCTTTTTTTTTTTTTCCCTACAAGATACATAAAAGAGGCTGGCCTAAAACGACGTAACAAGTCATACAGTGTGGACTTATAATTTTGATAACTTGGCCCAATTGTATGTTATGGGTTATGACAAATATATTTTTTTTTTTAAAAAAAAACCCAGCTATGTTAAGAATTTTCACCTAAGTCACTATTTTCTTGCTTGCTAAGAAACATTTTATCTTTTTCTTTTAAATATTACTCTCTCAACAATATCTGCCAAAGTTCCTCACAAGGAATAGTTTAAGAATGATAATCATCATATATAAATAATATTATACTATTTTAGTGGACGTATATATTTGTTGATAGTGATTATTATTCTTGTTTGTTTCACCTAACACTCGCTTAAAGCGCTTAATCGAGAATGTTCGGGACGCACATGTGTCCCAGTGGGCGCGCGCCTATTGAATCCGAATCCTGCTGGCACATTCAATTATTAATTATTAATAATTCATAATCTCTAGCAGATAATTACATGATCCAAAATCTTTCTCTTTTACCTCTTTTAATTGCCTCTCTTAGATAGATAACTATGCCAGAAGATTCTTGTCTTGTTTGTCAAGTTGTGTAAAAATGGTGGTGGGCCTTCTTAATCCACTCCATGATAACAAATTATTAAATCATGCTCTGCTCTTATCTGTCTCCTATTATTTAAGAACCTAGGAAGCAACTTAATATAACATACTGAGAAAAAAATCAAATCAAAGTTAGTAGCAGGAGGGAATGGAAACCACAGAGGAGAACAAGCCCAGAGTTGTGGTGATTGATTCTTTGGAATCATGGGAATCCTATGTCACTCAGGCCTCTAACCAGAATTCCCCTGTAAGTCACTCTTATTTGTTTATGCTAAAAGGGCATTTAAGTAATTTGGTTGTGGTGGATTGTTATGTGTAGATTGTTGTACACTTCACTGCTTCATGGTGCATGCCATCAGTGGCTATGAATCCTTTCTTTGAAGAATTGGCTTTAATATATCCAGATGCTCTCTTTCTCACTGTTGATGTTGATGAAGTCAAGGTAATCCTTTTCAATCTTCTTCTGTGCCAAATAGGTGTATATATATCTTTTGATCTGGGTAACTGTAATCTTATCATATCAAATAGTTGCATGTTGTGAGGATAATAAATATAGAAATAGAGACATAGATAAAAGTAGATTTTTCTTTTTTTGGAGAAATATGCTCTCATTTTCATTAATAAAACTGTGTCCTTCATTTTCTCTTTGGTGGGGTTTTTCTTTCCTGATGTTGTGCTTTAACTCTGGAAACAGACAATAGTAGGTAAGAACATGATAAGATAATTAAGAAAGGAGGTGTTCAAGGCTAGTAGAACCATTGAGTACTAAAGGTGTTCATGTTAGAGAGTATTGAAAAGTTTGAGAGAGAGAGAGAGATAGTTAATACTGTGGCTATATATGTGACATGTATTCTGCAAAGTCTATCTTGTGCTATTGGATTGATTCTTGTTTGGTATGGATTGGTGCTTTAGATTTCAATATATTGGATGCCTAGATAAGATCCATGGTAGCAAAGTCATACTTGATTTTTGCTTAAGATATTAGAACCATGATCATGTAGATAATATTGATTTCGGGTGAGTTAATATGTAACTAAATGCATGAACAGGAGGTAGCAAAGAGGTTCGATGTGAAGGCAATGCCAACATTCGTGGTGTTGAAGGACGGTGCTCCATTGGAGAAGGTGGTTGGTGCGAATCCGGAAGAGATAAAGAAAAGGATAGATACTTTTGTTCACTCCATTCGTGACTCATTAGCATAGATATAGATTGTTTTCATACTACTTTTGCAACTTGTGTGCTGCTTTAATTTGTGGTCCTTCCTGGTCAAAGTCAAACCCTTCTCTCTTGGTGACATGTTCAAATATTCAATATATCACCTTAAACTTGTAATTTCGACTTATTAATTAATAAATTTGTACATGTTTACAGTTATCTAAGTGGTTGCTGGTTTGATGTATAATCTTCTTTGATAGGAACCAGTAAATTTCAAGGATTGTATTTTGGTGTCTTTGTATTGGTTCGTTCGGTATAAAACAAGTTATGCACAAATGCCACTGTAATATTTGAGTCAGAAGTTTGTGATCAATTTTCCAGACAATGTAAGGATCCTGCTTTCTTTGGTCAACCATGTACCATTATACCATTTTACATTTTATTTACAACACAAAAAATAAATATTAATATAGAAAAATTTAAAAACACATTAACTTAGGAAATAGGACAGAGATAGTTAGGGTAGATTGATTATTAAGTATTAGCAACTTAGAAGCTAAATGAATCTAGACAATTGAAGAGCTTGAATTGAAAAAAAAAAAAAAGTATAAAGTTTATATCTCATCTAATAATTAAGAGTCTCAGTGTAAGTGGAGTAGTAAACTTATAATATTTATTTATTTCTGGTATAGTCTACTATTTATTGATTAAGCTGTGATTTTCGGTTATTTTCATTTTGGGCCTTAATAGAGCAAATCACAAGAAGGCCCAAATACACATTTCAAATTGATATTAAAAAAAAAAGAAAAGAAAAAAGAATGAATAAAAAATAAGTGGCTATTGGGTGATGAAAAGTGGGCATGGGTGTCCTATTGGGCGTCTCAAACGAGATATTGGGAATTCCTTACTTCCATTCCTTTCCCACCATTTTCTTTCTTTCTCTCTCAACTCTCAACCACTCACAACTTCCGCCAATGGCTTCATCGGAAAATCCCAACTGGGTTTTAGACTACGCTTATCTCGACGACATTCACTCTCTTTCCGACCCTTCCAACTTCTCTTGGCCGCCTCCTCCTCCAACCACTCTAAGGTTTCATCTCTTATTCTTTCTCTCTCTCTCTCTCTCATGCATTTTCCTACACTCATTACTCTATCTTATATGCCAGTGTCGACCTTCATGACTCGCTTCCAAATTCAAATCCACCCGATCAATCTGCCTCAAGAAAACGGTATTCTACTTATGCTCACTCCTATTCAATTACTTGCATACGCATGTGCATGGAATCTGCATTGTTTTTGTTGAGGTTCAAGCGTGTGTACTAAAATTAGTAAGGAAACAAAAAGAAGTGGGGAGTTTATAAGATGAGAGACCTTAAGATTTTGAGTGACGTGATGCCTTCTCATATTGTGTTTCCTCACTTAATCCTTTTCACTACATAGTTCTTGATGAATTTCTGTGTTACAGCTTGAGGTCAGGATCCTGCAACCCTTCTTCTGGTTCAAAAGCATGTAGAGAGAAAATGCGACGGGATCGATTGAATGACAGGTATCTTAACTTCAATTGTTCTCTTTCTTGTGGTTTCTTTAACCTAGTTTCACCAAAATGACTTATTATTGTGAACATTGTTTGAAAGATTTTTGGAGCTTGGTTCCATTTTGGACCCTGGAAGGCCTCCCAAAATGGATAAGGCTGCTATACTCAGTGATGCGGTTCAACTGGTTTCGCAGTTGCGAGGCGAGGCTCAGAAGCTTAAAGAATCCACTGAGAATCTGCAGGAGAAAATCAATGAATTGAAGGTGTGTAATGTAATGTAATGTGTATAGTGCTTTTTCAATCATTCACCTTATTTACATTCTTATCTTTTATGCCTTCTGGATCGTTTTTGCATAGGCTGAGAAAATTGAGCTCCGTGACGAGAAGCAGCGGCTAAAAGCGGAGAAAGATAGCCTTGAGAAGCAGCTCAAAGCCTTGAATACACAACCTGGTTTCATGCACCACCCTCCAACACTTCCAGCTGTTTTTCCTCATCCACCAGGGCAAGTTCTTGGAAGCAAGCTGGTACCTTTCATGGGCTACCCAGGAGTTTCCATGTGGCAGTTTTTACCGCCTGCTGCTGTCGACACATCGCAGGACCATGTACTCCGGCCGCCGGTTGCATAATCCGGAAAATCTGTTTGTATTTTGCATTAATGGAGAGAGGGGATTTTTTTATGCCTGTGATGTTCCTTTCACATTTCTGACAAGTTAGGACAAGCAGAAGGAAGTGTTGAGATTGAAGAGCTTCTGTTTACCGCAGAGTGAACTCTTTGGTAACAAGTCATCTTTTTCAGTTTTAGGTTCATCCAACTTGTGCAAGTTATGTAAGAGGAGTGTGTATTTAGTCAATTTGGATACTAGTACATTAATGGCAACTTCAATTTGCACATATCTTCTTTTCCTATTCCCTTTTTGTTTTCTTGTTAATGCTTGCTGCAATCCAGGCAACTTCTATTCATGATTTTCCGGAGCTTTTCAAGTAATGGCACATGAATAAAAGTTTGAGGATGTCTCAGTAGTCAAGTATGCCATCAATAACAATTAATACCACAACTTTATGCAGATTATTAGGCTAGTTCCATAATAATCTGCATATAGTTATGCTGAATAGAAGAAGATAAAACTTTACTTTGTCTATAATGTTATTTATGCATATGATATTATTGATGAAATTATAGTCAACAAAATTGTTCTCAACACTCAACAGGGTAGTTTGAACCCCATGTATTTCCCTGAATTGTAGTCTTTCCAAACCTCAATGGCTCCAAAGCTTGTCATTAGAACAGCACTTAAAGACATCACTATACCAACTGAGAAAACTATCAGAGAGGCCCTTCCATAGTTCTTAATTGCTTTCTGAACTACCAATAACCCCAGAAGAGATGCAATAAAACTTATTGTAGCCAACATGAGGGCAAGTTTTATATGTTCCATTCCCAACAGCAGATATTGCAACGCTGACATGACTGAAGAGAAGAAAACCATGAATGAACATGTTGCTGCTGTTACCTACACAACAAGAACATTTATTTGATTAACTGGTAAATACTAAATAGTCCTAGTCCTATTTCTTTTTATCTGATTCTGATTTGAAGCTTACCTCAGGAGCTACTCCGACTTGAAGAAGAAATGGACTTATCAGCATTCCACCTCCAATGCCAAAGACACCACCCAACAGGCCTGCTAGAAGTGCCATCAATGGAAAAACAAGCTTGTGTGAAGCACTACTTTTGGTCAGGTCAGGACTCTGCAACATCATTTCAATGGAAGTTATCTCTGATAAAAGTTTGAATGAGGCTAAGGACAATAAACAGAGTAAGATGTCTAAGATACTAACTAACCTCTTGTACAAGGGATTGGTCTTGAAGTTTTTCTTTCCTGAATACAATCCAAGCTGTGAAACCCACAGCAAGTGGTACTTGAACTGATGACAGAATCCAGTATTCTAATCCACATGGCTCCATTGGAATGATGCTCTGAACAGTTTGAACAAAATAGTCATCCAATTATGTGCTGTTGCGTAAAAGACAAGCAGCCTAATTTAATAGTAACCTTACCTGTCCATATTTGTTGCCACGAAGAAGATAGATAGAAAAGAAGGAGAACCAGACCAAAAGCAAGACCCCCAATTTCAACCAAGGGAGTCTCATGTTGCTGTTTTCTTCAGGAACAAGAAGAGGTTCTTCAATGCTCTTTGACCCTTCATTTTCTTTGCTCTCCTCAGTGGTGCCTATCTCATTTCCTAGCAACCCCTTCTCTAGTTTCCCAGCAAGTCCAAATTTTCTCCTCATCTCTTCTGACTCATTCCTCCAAAACCGCATCGCGCTCCTGCATGTCTTTGAGGTACACCAAGCAAGAAAGACGGCGAAAAGCGCAGTGATCAACCATTCCGGGAAAACAAGGTTGCAGATAACTCCCAAACTCACTCCCAGCAACATACATGGTTCTGACAAAAGAGCTATGTCATAGTCAATCAATGACTTCCCCCCAAGTTTAGTACTTTTTGTGCATAGATTGCACATAACGTTGGCTATTGACCCTCCTGTGACCATGAAAGCAGAGAGACTTGAAGCTGTTTTAAGGTCCAAGCCAGCTACAATGGTTAGTATTGGTATGAAAAGGCCACCACCACCTATTCCACCAGCACTAGATATGGAAGAAGCTATGAAGCATAGCAGTCCAGCAAGAACCATAAGCCATGAAACAAATGTTTGTGACTCTTGTGCTCCAATTCTCCATTGATAGATTCTGTCAAGCAAGTGGTCAATAGTATTGAGCATGTTATCTGAAATAATGGGGTGTGTTTGTTTTGCATTGGAAGGATTGAATTTGAAGGCAGAGAAGGTGAGGAGGACTAAAAAGCATGCAAGACTTAGACTCTTCATTATTTTCTTGGCTATGATTATGGTTATGGAGGATGTTAATATTATGGTGAAGAAAGTGTATGGTGTCCTATGTGAATGGCATTATGGCTTTATATATAGAGAGACATAATTAAATAGATGAACTTTCGAGAGTGGTAAGAGTTATTACGATGCAAGACAAAATGGATAACATCTACATGGACGACAATAGTAGTCGGAAAAATCATGGACTTAAACAAAACGAAAAAAATCCACAGTGCATTTAGGTCAATCATACCTGAATACCTGATACCTCTTTTTTCTTGGAGCATATTTTATAAATATTTTTAATGACTAAATATTATAAATTAAAATAAGTATACACACATATGTTTTTTGAAAGATATAATTTGGTAGATTCAGCCTAATCAAAATTAAACAACTTGGAGAAGAAAACTGTTAATTAGGAGCAATAATAAGTTCTTACATCAGATGGGAAGAAAGACACAGTGAATTATAATATAAAGGAGTGCAAGTGTTTTGTACTGGATAATAATAATTAGAGAGCTAATGTCACAAAATTATATATTAAAAGAATCGATGATTTCGATATGATTTAATTATTACAAGTAGCAAACTACTTAGTCATAGACATAGTAAATAAATTGAATCACCATCTTAGTATATATATATATATATATATATATACACTAGTAGTCACTTTTTGTCTTCTTCTTCTCCTGCCTTTTCACAGGATGAGATTGTGCAAGGCTCCATTAATTTTCTCATTAATAACTTATTATAATGGTTTAAGTAATATGATGGAGATGGAGTATTACATGGGATGTAGTTAAAATTAGTATTAATTAGGTCATTAATTTTCTCATTAATGTACTCTTTTGATTTTAATATTTTATATTCTAATAAAAAGTTCTTCTAGATCTTAAAATAAAAAAATAAAAATATAGACACCAAACTTTTCCTAATTTCCAATATATATTATACAGATTTAATTAGGTGCATGCATGGCAATTGGCATGGTGCTGGTAATATCTTTAGCGGGTGACCATAATCTTTATCCACTATCTGCTGCATGATACTGATAAATACTTACGTGGCCATGGCTAGCTTACAAGAACTTTATAATATGTAGTTGTTTATACATTCTTTTGGTGCTTTTTCAAGAGGGCAGATTAAATATTCTATATCTTATGTGTATCCTCTTTCGTACCGAGAAAACGATGGAATTGTTTTTCATCAATTTTTTACTCGCAATATGGCAAAAGTTTATGTAAAAAGAACTTAATTACTCTGGAAAAATGTTTAATATATTCAGTTGCCCTTATTATATTATATCCTCTGTTAAAGTTGACAACTTATGGTTGTGTATTATATATATGCGTGACATTGATACCCAACTAGATGGAGACAAAGGTTGGCAACCCAAGAATGGGTCAAGTTAGGCGTTTTACCTTTTAATAAAAAGCTAAGTTAGGTTTCAGTTTTAACCTGAGTTTATTTTAATCATTCCGTTCAGATACTAATAAACCTTCTTAATTAACTAACAACTTTGGTTATTACATACATTTTGTTTGCATATTTAGATATGTTTATATCAATTAATAAAAATATATTAATTGACTAAGTGTTGATAAAAAAAAAAATTATACATATTTCTTTGCCTAGTGATATTGAAAGCAATCGTTTTGTTCCTTCTTAGTTGTTAATTTGGTGTAACCATGGGAATCCATAGTAAGAAGCATGCATGTTTTAAAGATAACAATAAGAATTAGTGGCGATAGGCACTGCCAGATAAACAAGATTGTTTCTTTTTCTTTAACAAAAATAATAAACAAGGTAAAGATGATGGAATTGACTTGTACAGTGAGAAAATGAGAAACATGAATTAGTGCGCAAGCGATAATATCATGATCTTATAAAGTAGGAAATTTTCCAGACATATTAGAGAGCATGGTGACAAGGACAACTTCTTGTGGCTATTGTCCCTTCAATCATCAATGCAAAACCCCAAAGCTAGAAAACACAAAAGCAGCCTATCATGTTCTTATTTATTTTTCTTTAAATTATTATTTAAAATTAAAAAAATTATTATTTAAAATTAAAAAATATTATCATCAAAATAAAATAAAAATAATCACCCACAAAATATATAAATTATCATTCGTAACTCATTTATCATCGCCATAAGATGTATTGATTCCCAAATTTGGCTGTTCCTCTTCTTCTTATCTTAATATTCACATTATTGGATTCCTTTAGTAAGAGTGTACAATATTTAGCAATTCTTAAGTACTTTTTATATAATTAAGTACTTTTGTTGAGTTTTTGTGAGAACTATAATCAAGTCTTTTTGGGCCTCTTTTTGGTTGGAAATCTTTGTTGTACGATTCTGTCAACTGATGGAAGCCTAACTAAGTCTTGACAATAAGTGACTCAAAAAAAAAAAACAAGACTCAAAGCCCAATTATTGTGAAGGATCAATTTTCAGTTTTCCACACTAGACTTTAGATTGTTGATAATATTGAATGGAAGAAGATGTTCCACTAAACTTATTGAAATTGAATTAGTGGGTAACTTTTGTTACTTTCTCCATTCGCCACCAAAAGAATTAAAAAGAATTGCTTAGCGCGCTGGCCATACATATCCTTTCATCATGTCATGATTGATGAGTTAATTATACTGAAAAAAGATAATGAAAAAGATAAACAAATCTCACTATCATCCAATTGGGCTAAGAAGAATCGGCTAAGATATTGTGCCGCATATTCTTGTGAATTATTTAAAGTTTGCTTATTCTAAATCTTCATAATTATCTAATCTAATCTGAATTCACATTAAAGCTTCCACAATTCAACTACTTTGAGTCTTATTTGCGCTTTAAAAAAATGTTGACTTCTGCTACTCAAATCTAAAATATTTAGTGTACATCTCATTTCCTTGTTATCCAAGAGTTGACTTTGCACACTTGCAAATAAACAAACTCCTAATTACATCTTTGAATTTAATTTTTTTTTTTGCATAGTATGCCACAAACTTCTTCTTATTAATTTCCGATCTTCATATTCTCCTATCCAAAGAAAAAAAAAAAATGGAGACATCGTACTATGTTGTTGTTCTTTCTGTTATTGTTTTAGTCCTTCCAAATGGTTTCTGCATTGCTGATAGAAATCTACAAAGAGGTTCAGAGTGTTCAGCAGCAGATCATTCTGTGATGGAAGCCGAATTCGAGACGAATCTGGGAAGCTTGTTGGATTCACTAGCTTCTAATGTGGTTGATCACCAAGGTTTCTACCAAGCAAGTGTAGGGAAAAAAGGTAACAAAGTTTATGGTGCAGTTCTATGCAGAGGTGATATATCAGCAAATAATTGTTCAAACTGCATCTCAGAATCTGTGAAGTTTGCATCACATGGTTGTCCTAAGAGCAGAGAAGTCTTAGTTTGGTTCACATGGTGTTTCCTTCGCTATTCAAACGAGAGCTTCTTTGGAGCGATGGAATCGACAGCGGCGGCCATCACAAATGACACTGATTTTGATGACCCTGGTTTGGTTTCAGCAGGACTAGATGTTATGAGTAGTTTAGCAGTTTCAGCTCCAGAGCAGCCATATATGTTTGAAACATACATGTTTATGGCTCTGAACAAGACAAGGTATGGCATGGCTCAATGCACAAGAGATATCAGCAGAGTTGATTGCAGATCGTGCCTTGAGTCTCAAGTTACCAGTTTCAGAAATGTTATTGGAAACAAAAGAAGATGGGAGATTTATGGTCACAATTGTTTCATGTGGTACAATGATTATCAGTTTTATTCTAATGTCTCAACTCTTCTTAGTGGCGAGTCAACTTCTTCTCTATTAATTACTTAGCTTGGTTTTAGCAATTCTCATTTAGAATTTCATTAATGGAAGCTTTGTTCTCTGTGGTACAGATGCTAGGAGGTCCTCTTGTGGTGGAATTTTGGCAATTGTTGTAACTGTTGCCAGTTTTCTGTTAGTTTTGTAATCTTGGTTGCTGTTTTCTAAGTTCTGTGTATTCTGATGGACTGCTACAAAGAAGATTCATCAATTGCCAGCTTCTACTTATTTAATTCAATTTTTATTTCTTCTTTTTGTGGGATTTGATTTGATTTTTTCATGCGTATAATGACAAGTTGTTCTTTATTTTATATTTTTCTGTTATTGCTTTATCCTTTTCCTTTTTAAAAAAATTATTTGATCACATTGGTGGCTATATAATTTACGATTTTGTATTTGATAAAAATATATTAGGTACTAATTTATTTTTCTTTAGTAAGGACTAATTTATCTAGTATTTAAAAGATCAAGAATTGATTTTTTTTTCTTTTTGGTTGAGACTAACTAATGTGTTCGAAACAAAAAATCCTGTTACATAAAAGATGAACATATAAGAGACAACAAACAACAAGGCAAAACGCCTTTGACAAACCTATCCATAGTTTAAACTTTAAAGCTTTTATTTTTCACAAATCAAATTCTTAGGATGCCTTTGTTTACGAAGAGCACATTAAAATAGAGACTCATTAAAATTTAATATTTTTATAATGTATTTGAAAATATTGGACGGGACACATATGAAAAACTAAAATTTAATGTAAATGATATTTTTATCATTTTAAAAAGATAATTATGAAATAATAAAAAAATCTTGTGGGTAAAAAGAAAACTTTTTGTATAAAAAATAACATGTCTATCCTTTTAAATTGTCCATCAGTGTCCTTAAATTTATGTTGTGTTTATCAGTGTCTACTGTCTACCAAAAACAAACGCAGCATTACATAAATTGCAGTGGATGAATAGATGAGTTTAATCTGGCAATTAATGCAATGTGTAGGGACGTTCACCTTCAATGTTTCCACTTGGGTAATAATAACAAGTAAAAAGGGTTCCTTTTTTATTATGGCAATTGACTTTTGCACAACCTAAATGAGTAGTTGCACCCCAAACAACTTGAAGGTAGCACCGACAACTCAAAGGATGACCGTTAATGCATTTGTTAGATTTGGAGTCATAGTTTTCTTTTTGTGACACCCATGCTTTTGCCACTGCAGATGCCATTGTAGCATTAACCTTCAAAGTATATGCAACGTTTTGTCCGTTGATTCCTTCAAGACGTGGAATTGCCATTCGGCAGTTTGCAATGTATTTATTCACGAACTTGCGTGCGAGTGATTCTAAATATTTGTCCCATTGCAATGGTTTAACTCCAACATCTGCGCGTGCAATATTATGACCTTCAAGACTGGAGTTTCGAGTGTTTTCAGCTAATAAACATGATGGAACGTTTATCAAACTTATTACCATCACCAAAATCTTCAACAATCTTTTCATTCTTTGGGTTTTCTGAAACATAAAAATATATATCAGATTATTGCAGTAATAAAAAAATCAATGTGTTTAGTGTAAGATTCATGAATTTTAAGATAGTTTTGAAATTAGTAAGAATAAAGAATTTACGCTTACAAAATTTAATTTATTATTATTACCCAAATGTTCAACCGTATGTCCACCATTGAATTACTACATACATGAGTTAGAATTTCAATTTCCAACACTTATTTAAACAGATTAATGAGTCAGCTCATCAAATTAACTCAAACTAATTAATTTTTTTGAATTGTTTGATGAAATAAAAAATTAAAGATGATTGTTCATTGTTGTGTTACTTGTGTACTTGAATATATACCAAGGGGTATTGGTTTTTAAGAGGATTGAGAGGCCACCAATAACCAAAAGTAATAATATTATGAAAAAAATTATTTCCCTACCATATTTATTTTTTGTTTTTTATTTTATGTTTTGTTACTTTAATGAAATTTATTGAAATGACTGGCTAAAAATTTTCTACAAAGCGTAAAAAAATACTCGATATAATATATATATAATTGCATGTGGTAATATAATATTAATTGATAAACCAAAAGTTGAGCCAAGAGCCTATTCAAGTAACACCAATGACAACCTTTGGTTGAGCACTTTGATTCTACAGACACAAGTTTTTGCACCCAACTAGTCATTAGTTTTACTCAATTATTTGAATAATTAAATTCATGGTTCAATTAGTTTGCTGCTATTATAATTAACATTATATTATATATTCATTTCTCTTGTTACTTATTTCTTTAATTATATATTCAATGATAACTTGTAACTTGCATATAAAACAATATAATACCCGCATTCACCTCTTCAAATATATCATATGTTCAATTATGGTATTTTATTAATAAATATTGTTAAGATTCATTTGGTTTGCACTTTTATTTTTTATTTTCACTTTTAGTATTTTTTGTTTTTCTGAATTTTATGAAAAAAAAGTAAAAATAATAAAACTAGGGTGATGCTATATAAACAAGTCTTTTTATTAACTAAATCCAATCAAGCTAGTACAATTTCAATAAGAATAATTTTTATCATCAAAGACGTGTAATATGTTATGCAACTTGATTAGACTTAATGGAATAAAATGCTTAAAACTATATTTTCTGTTTTTACCTCCTGCTTTTTTTATTTTTATTTTTTACAAAATTTTATAAATAAAAAAAACTGAAAATAAAAGTAAAAAAATAAAAACACAAGTCAAATACACTTTTATTTTTCTTTTTTTTTTTATTCAGAATTTTCCCTTTTTTCTTTGGACATGGATTTCAGCCCTACCTCACCCTAACCCGTAGGGATTCTCGTTTAATGTTTATTATCAAGGAGAAAACGGTGACACAACTTTAACGCTCATATTATTCCATACAATTTATACGATATCAGTCTTTAATTAATTAAATTCACGAAATCTTAAGCAATTGGAAGCAAACTTGATCCTCACGTGTGTCTGTGTAAGCATGTGTATACTCTATTAAGACAAAAAATAGTAATAATTGCATACTTTTTAAATGCAAGAAAAGGATTATTACATGTAAAGATGGCAAAAGAGCCTCTTGACAAACACACCCATACTTGTAAACTAAAAAGACCATAATAAAATACTGCAAGCTTTATATTTACTAGCCGCATTATTAATTTCTTATATATTAATACCGTACACTGATAATACATTTTATATTATAGGAAGATTATCCGGTATGCTATGAAAATTTCGACATATTAGTATTTCAGCGCTTTTAACCATTGCTTTTAATCATATATTGATTTTATAATTAAAATCAATGAAGATCAACGGCTAAAAAGCGATGGAACATAGTATGCTCCACTTTTTACTGCATATCGGATAATTTTTCTATATTATATAATTAGTAGGTTGTTGATCTTGAAGGTTGCCCCAAAGGCTATAAACATGGGTAATAATGAGTTTCATTTGATAATTAATGGATTATGAAGGGACGTTTATTTGGAATGTCAGCTTTGGGATTGTAAAAACAAGTAACAAGAATGCCTTCATTATTATGACAGTTAATTTCGGCACACCCAAAAAACATAGTGGCATACCAAACAACCTGAACGTAACTAAAGCAAGCCGTGCTGCCATCAAAGCAAGAATTGGATTTATAGTTGTAATTTATTTTAATGATCACCCATAAATTAAAAAATTTATACTTTCTTTATTCAAATTTTACACTTATACTTATTATATTTTGCACACATAATTTTTAAATATTATACTCATATTATATATATTTTGCATTTATATTTCTAGACAAAAAGATTTACTGATTATATTTACTTGTTATACTTAACTAAACTTGCTAGTTATATAAAATTTCTCATCAATAAATAAGCTCTTGGCTTTTCATCACTCCCAGCCATCTCTCTCGAATATTTAAAGTACATTCTTAAAATATGTTTGGAGAACACTAATTGAAAGTTTATTAATTTTAATTGTTAATGCCTTTTTATGGTAGTATAGTATTCAACCCATAATAACATGAGGGAGCAGAATTAAGAACATTTGTTTTTCGATACATATGTCCTAGATAAGAGTACCTCCCATAAATTTTGCTTACCTTAACATTGCGACTTGCGAGCATATGATGCAATGCAAGTGTCGGATCCTATATTAATCTGTTACTAGCCACTTTACGAGGTTGCATGGTTACTTCTATATATAGTAACCTAAGCTCATCTAACAGTTGAAAGTGTGATCTTCACACGAAGATGTTTTCATATGAGTATCATTATTAATTAGGTAGATAGATGATATAATTAATTAGTAGGGACGTTGATCTACTAAATTGCCTCGAGGGCGATAGATACATGTAACAAGGGTTCCTCCATTGCGACACCTAACTCTATCGCACCCTATATGAGTAGAATTTCTCCAAACAACTTGAGTATAGCAACGACAATCAGCACCATTACAAGAGTTGGTGTGGTAGTCGTAGTACTGTTTTTGTTCCACCCAGGAAGCCACAGCTTCTGCTACTGTAATTTCGGATACCAGATTATGCGCATTGTTCTGGCCGTAGTAACGAGAAGCGACTGCTGATAGTTGTCCCTCAAGACAGTCTTCAACGTGTTTATTCAAGAATCTTTGAGCTACTCCTTGTAGCGGTTGGTTCCATTTCAGTGGCTGAACCCCAACGCTTGCTCGTGCGTGGTTATGACCTTTCAGGTAATCTTTTGGAGCGTCATGATGATGACCCAATATGCATAGTACCAAGTACAGCACGCTTACAAAACATATTATTACCGCATTCGTTCTCATTTTTTTATGAGGATCAATAAGTTAGTATCAAGTGAAAGTAATATAAAATGTTAATTATATGAGCGGTGGAATTAATGATCCAGCCAACAGCCTATTATATTATTCTTGTAATACCATTAATGACTCTTGGCTCCACTCTTTAACAGTAATGGCGAGCCATTTAATTTGAGAAGCCTCGGTACAAAATTTTTTATTTAATTTGTTATCCCATGTTATCAAAGAGATCAGATATGAGCTTAATTGGGTTAGAATAAAATTAACAGTAATAAAAATTAATTAATTAAAGAGACCAATTATATCATCATTAAGGACTTGTTTAAATGAAATTTATAAAGAAGGACCATAACATTGTTTTTGTAAGATAATGAAGGAAGAAGGTCAACTCTATCCATCAGTGAAGTAACTTAGGCTAGAGTAAACAGAATCAGTTATATATCTTCTAGCTTTTAGGTAGTTTTATGTAGATGTGAGTGTGACTTGGTATAAACAGTATCAATAATAATGTATTGTATGATATCATGAAGTCATAATAGTTCTCATTCAATACAACTTCCTTTTGTTCATGATTCTCATTCTCTCCTAACTCTGTCAAAAGATAATAATGTCTTATAATAACTTATAAAAATTATCTTTTAAAAATAGTTAAAAAAAAAATAATTTTTAATAAATCTTTTAATAAGTACAAGTAACGACAATTCTTTTTATCAAATTCCAACGCTTGCTCATGCCTTGTCATGACCTATTAGATAATCTATTGAAGCGTATGAAACTCATATGCATAATACCAATGGCATGCTTATTACAAAATATATTAAGAACCAACATATTACTACCACATTCT
>JASCZI010242910.1:0-10867 GCA_036250425.1 Stylosanthes scabra | reverse complement strand
ATTGGCTTGTCCTTCATTATTATTGATTTATTCTCAATTTATTGCTTGCTGTCCAAGTTTTCTATTAATTGATTTTGTGAGATTTTGATTGATTTTGCATGATTTTTTGTGGATTTGATTAATTTAGATTTGATTAGATTTGATTTTGATTCATCATATCTTTGATCATTGATTTTGTCTAATTAGAGAATTGATTGATCATTATTGCTTAGTCTATTAATCCTCGTGGGACGATAACTCTTACTCACTTTTATTATTTGATACGATCCGGTGCACTTGCCGGTGGAAAGTCCGAAACTCCGTAAGAGTTTCGGGCATCAGTTCCTCTGGCATGGCAGATACTTTGTCTGTGACCAGATTGACAAGACTCACTCCTTGCGAATTAGGAGATGCCACATATCTATCATTTACGGCTGGAAGTGAGTCAACCTAGCTCAAGTTTGACTTGTTAATGACTTAATAAATTGGGTTCGTGAGTTGGTGAGCTGAGCTTGAGCCTGGATTTAAGCTCGAATATAAAATGAATCGAGCTTGAGCTTGAGTAAGCTCAGCTTATTAGCTTGTGAGCAAGCTCCAATATATATAAATATTTATTTATTTATTAAATTATTAATACACGTAATATTTAAAGTATAAATCACTAATCACTTATTATATAAATATAATGTTTTATATATGAGAAAATATTTTTAACTAATAATTAATTAGTCAATATTAGACAAATTGAAAATAAGAATAAAATAATAATTAAAAATGAATTGAATTTTTTTATATTATTAGTTGACATTGATTAATTTTTTATTGGTTACTTAACACCATTATTTATATATATGTGTCATTGTTATTATTGTTTGACATAAAATTATATATAATGTTTATGTTATTTGAGACAACTCGTGAGCTCGAGCTAGCTCATAAATTTTTGTGAGCCGAACTTAAACTTAAGCTCGTGAGCTAAGGCTTGAGCTAAGTAATGAGTCAAGCTCAAATTTCGTGAATCGTTTGAACTTGTTCTAGCTCGCCTAGTTCAGCTCAGTTCACTAGCCCTACTTTCATCATACGAAGAATTCTCTCTCCTTCATCGCCAGAGCACTACCCAAAAGGAAATACAGAATTTATCCTCGTTGTCCACGACAACACTGGGCCACTGACGTAGATTGGTTTGGCATTAGATGCCCCCGTATATCTCTACCAAACCACCCCAGTAGGCAGCAGCGGACCTTCCCCTTCTCCGTCTTCAACACCATCTCCATCCTCATTTCCGAACTGAAAACCAAAAATTCTGATAACAAATTCCCCAAACCCTAGTTAGTCCGTACCCAAAAACAAAAAAACAAAAAATGTATTCTGCCATTTCCTCCCGTTGCTTCCTCTTCCACCCCACGAACACTAACACTAACACCTTCTCCCGTCGCCACATTCGAACCCCATTCCTCTGCTTCTTACGACCCTTGCTTCCACCGCGCACAACCACTGGCCACCACCACCACCACCGCCGTCTCTCCGCTTCCCTCGTCCACCACACCAATCTCTCCCTCTCTTGGCTCTCTCCCCCTGACGACGATGAGTTCCGAGGTTGGGCCTTCCTCGAGTATCCGGCCCAGCCCAAGCCCACCAACAAAGGTATGCTTACTCCTCCTCCTCCTCCTACTCATCTGTACACCAACCAATTCTCAATTACGATTATCAATTGATTGCGATAGTGTGTAATTACGCTTGAATTTTAAGTCAAAACTGTGATTTTTAGTAGTTAGGGTTTGATCGGGGAAGAAAGTTAAGGTGTGAATATCGTCGTTGACTTGCGTGCAGGGTTTCCTTCCTATGTGGTAGTTGGCATTGGGACCTCGCTTGCTGTTCTTGTTGCTCTGCTTGCTACTCTCTCTGTGTCAAGGAAAGGTAAACTCTTGCTAATTTTGTTAATTGACATCGGCTTTGTGCTAAAATTATGCAAGTATGTTCTTATTTCCGTGTTCTTTGTAGTATTGATAAGTGATGATTGGAGCAGTGAATTTAGATTTTTGAGGTGTCTGGTTGTGTGTAATGTAGGATTCAATATTCAATTGAGAGGTCCGTTGCTGTTTTTGCGAGGAAAATGGAGTACTGTCGAGAATCAAGAGAGTCGCAAAAAGACTGCAGAGTTTGACTCCAATAATGAGAGCAGTTTGACTTCCGAGGCAGCCGAGGAGGACGTCCGGGTCCCTGTTACTGTTCCAGAAATGGGTACTTCCTCTTAGTATAGTTTGGCTCATTGGGTGTCAAAATTACTGTGATTATATTCCTCTTTAATGTGATATAAGGCTTTAAGTATATATCATATAGTGTTATTGTTTACCCTTATAAATAGCAAGCTATTCTGATTGCTACACTAAAGATTTTCTCGGTGTGTTTGTTTCAGTCTTTTCCGGACAAAAGATTAGCTTTTTGATTAACAGTATCACTTTTCGCATTTTTGTTTAAGTTTTATAAAATAATCAAAATTTCCAATGAAAGTCAGTTTTCAGCTTTTTTTTTCTTTTTGTTTCTTTAACAGGAATTTTCAGCTGTTTTTCAAGTATATAAAAAATAATTTTAAAATCATGTTGTGTATATGGTGTCACCTATGGTGGTATCCTCAAATGTCCTAATTCCTTGATTCTTATCAGCTACACTGGAAAAGCTTGATCGTGTTATAATCCCAGTTGCTGTGGATGCTACACAAGAAGAAGCATTATCAGTCTTAAAGACTTTGAAGGTTGGTTACTTGGAAGCATGATTTTTGTCATGAATCAAAGAGACTAGTGGTACTTACATAGAATGTGTTACCTGTCAATACAAGTGCAAGATTACTACATTTGTTCAAATCAAACCTTTGTGGGAACTTGGTAGAACTTGAAGTGCTTAATCATTTTAAATTAAACCATCATTTATGGGAACCTGGAAGGATTTGAAAAATTATCCAGCAGCTAAAATATAAATTAGGATCCATAATATCGTAAAGTTTTATTATTCTTCTTCTATGAAAATTATGTTTTGAGAAGGTTGAATTAATCTTGAAGTGTAATTACTAATTAGTTACCTTGATTAGTTACTAGTATTGAAATCTTGTAAACACCGCATTACTCATTTAAATATGATTATCATGTTAGTTATGTACTGATGTCTCCAGCACGAACAGAGCCTAAGTTCTAGGGAAATGCTCATTTAGACAGTATACACAGGTGCTATAACTTTTGTTATAAATTCATAAATGATAAGTTTACACCCTAATTCAGAGTTAGATTTATCCAGTGTCTCTGTAGAATTAAACTATGCAGTATACAGTACTGTTTGGAAACTTGGCTAAAGTTATAGGTTTGAATATGTGGATTTTGCCAATTTGTGTAGATAATAGATGATGATGTTGAAGCCTGTCAACTGTGTACCAGAAGAGAGTATGCCAGATGGCTAGTTAAATTGAATTCTTCTCTTGAAAGGTTAGCTCCTGATGCATGCACTGATTTTCAATTCTTCTCTTGAGAATGGTTTATTGCTCAAGCATGGCTTGATATCAATTAACAATTATTTGTCTTTCAAGGAACCCCAAACACAGAATTGCTCCAATTATATCACTTTCTGAGTCCGTAGTTACTGAATTTGATGATGTCAGTGTGGAGGACCCTGATTTTAGATCCATTCAAGGTAAAAGTGGCAGAACTTTACTCATGAAAATTATTTTTTACGGGCAGAATTTTAAATGTCTCCTGCTTAATTTGAGGTTAAAGCCTTAGCAGAAGCGGGTATAGTCCCCAGCAAATTGCATTGGAAGGATAATTCTGGTTCTAGTGGATCCAACGGCCAAGATAACATAAATTTTTGTCCTGATAGGTAAATATCAATTGTACAAAATCCATAGTATACAGTTATGATAGACAAGTGCAATTTTCATTTTTACCGATTCAGATATATGTATGCTGCAGATTCATCTCAAGACAGGATCTAATTGACTGGAAAGCTCAGTTGGAATATGAATTTTTTTCTGGAGTTATTGATCAGGTAGGCCGTTTCAAAATAATATTTTATGGAGTTTCGAATATATTCTGTTTGTACACTCTAAAAACCTGACTTATTTACAGTCCAGATATCAATTAAAAAGGCAGGCTATATGGATATGAAGGAGATCACTTCAGCTGCTGTTTACACCGACATGTTGGCGGGGGATAGGAGTATACTCAGAAAAGTTTTTGGTATAATCCCTCAGTCTTTTTCTATAAGCACTGATGTTAATTTTCTTTTCTCACATTGACTATTACACACATTTGTAAATCATATTAGTTTTCCCTACAGTTTTATGTACATGAAAATATGCTCATTTCATTTCTCTCGAGAATTTGAAACTTAAATGACATAGATAACCAGAAATGGTTCATCCTTTCATTTCATTAAAGAACATATTGCTTTTTTTCTGGTTCTTTTTTTTCCCTAGTTATTTATAGCCTTTGAAAAATGTGAATACTTATTTGGGCTCTTGAAGTCAACTGCAGAACAATGGAGAACTGTAGAAATATAGTCAAATGAGAGAAATAGCATTCAGCTTTGAATTTTCAACATCCAGTTAATGCTTACTCGTCAATTATTATGTCTATTTAACTGAGTGCTAAAAAATGAGTAGTAACAATATGAGAACTCTATTTTGAGCTTACTGTTACAGGACAGAGCAAGCGATTTCAACCAAACAAACCATCGTCAAATGCACAAGTGGCAGTGGCTCTGACTAGTGGCAGGATGAAGGAAGCAATCTCTGCTGAATTGTCAAGAATAGAAGCTGAGAACTCTGTCAGGCAAGCTGAAGCTGAAGAGATCAGGTTTGAGGTGCTTAGCCGAGGAGAGATACGTACGTTTTGGGATCATAAGTTTAGTGAGGAGAAAAATCGAGGTGTTGATGTAGAAAGGATTTATCATGATGCAGTTAACACTTTAGAAGAAGAAAAGAGTAACCAAGATAAGATATATGCCGAGTATTTGAAAGAAAAGGCAGCGATGGATTGTCAGAAGCAGCTGCTACTTAATTTAAAGAAAGAAGTTGATGATATATCAGAAAGGCTTGCATCAGAGAGAGTCATATATCTTGATGAAAATCACACTGTACAGAAGTTGCTCGGTGATTTAAAGTCCAATCTTGAAGAAATGCTTGACACCAAGTCCACATTGGAAGCTGAGAAAGAAGCTCTTCAGATTCTTAGGTAATTTATGACATATGGCTTACCCTCATATATCCCACCTTGTGCTTACTCTTGTTTATGTTCAAAACTCCTTCATTTGGTGTCTTGTCATGAATCTATCTAGTATCTACACATTTCTTTTATGGCTTTTAAATTACAATCTCAAAACTCGTAAGCTTTGCAAAGCTAGAGAAGTAGTGTGAGAGTTGGTAGTGTGCAATGACATTTCTAATTAGTTATGTTTATTTATTTCTAGTTGGGTAAAGTACTGTTTTGGTCTCCCAACGTATGACCCAAATACTAAATTAGTCCCTAACGTTTTAATCGTACTATTTTAGTCATGCAAAGTTTCAAATGTCCTATTTTAGTCCCAAAAAAGTTTTAAACGAAATCGAGGTTGTCTCACCGTTAAATTTGAAATGAAAAGATAATCGAGAAAGTGACATGGAAATTAACTCTCCACCCCGACAGTCACATGAAACATCATCGTTGCAAAAAATTAAAATAATAATAAGAAATTTAATGAAATTAAGGTTATAATTTCTTTCTGTAATTTTTTCACAAATCTATATATACCTTAATTTCATAGTTTTTTTTTCCTTAACTTTTTCCTAACCCTAATATTTAGGGTGCCTACTATGTTGGAGAATTACCATCAACGTCATTCTCTTCATTAGTTATTCATATCCAATATAGCGTTGAGACTAAAATAGGACGTTTGAAATTTTTTGGGACTAAAATAGGACGATTGAAATGTTAGGACCAATTTAGGATTTCGACCATTCAATTATTTGCTTTTGGGGCAATATTATTTCTTAGATACATATATATTTTCAGTTGAACTTTATAACCAAAGTCTAAAATTTAAAGTAATGCTGGTGCAGAATTCAGCAAGGACGATGATTAGGTTTCTGGCACTAATGTGGCAGTTACTCTCTCCTAATGACACTTGGTTGTTTCTCTTATATACATAAAATATAGAACAGAGGATTATAGAACTTTGATTTGATGCTCAAATTAGTTATGGGTTCTGCTACAATGTTCATGGTATATATAAATTAGAATTTCTATTTTGAGTTTTATGTGGTGATTGTCTGATGAAGAGAGCAAATGTTGCAGATCATGGGTGGAGGATGAGGCAAGAAGAAGCCAAGCTCGTGCAGCGGTTCTTGAAGAGGTGGGAAGAAGATGGAAATGGGATGACCAAGCTTGAAGGGGTACATTTCGTGTGAAGTGTAAATTACTATAATCCGTCTGTTTGCTAAAAGCAGAAAATTCATTAGCTTATCAAATTCTACAGAAGGAATTTCTGCACGTTTGCTGTGCTATTGTCTGTATAAGTATATCAATATGCAAATCTTTTTCAGGGCTTTAATTGTGGGCATTTTGTTTTTCATAGCTATTCGAAAAATAAATAAATAAAAGTAAAAGATAGTGGGAAAATGTTACATTCTTACGGCTGTTTCCTGTTATATTATTGGCAAGTAGGCGATGCGATTGAGGAGAATTCCAGCTAGTTCGTTTTTTATTCTGTTTATTGTCATAGTCTCCATATATTGCACGGGAAACATTATGAGAGTTACTTTCTACTATAATTCATTTCCCATTACTTTTCTGCTATCTGATCTTGCTAAGTAGTAAACGTTAGGGATAATTATTCTTTTAGTAACAAGGTTGGGGTTAAAATCATATTGTTCACAAACTTTTTTACTTTGTCAAAATGGTCCCTAAGATATTATTTGTGTTTAAAATCGTCTTTTGAACAAAATTACCCTTCCCTTAAAAAAAAAAAAAGAAACATGGCTTCCTGCATTTTATAATAAGAGAAACAATGAAATTATTCAAAGGACCAGAGCCCGGTCTGGTGGAAGATATCCAGCCAAATGATGCAAATGTCAATGCCCATGATTACATGCAGTGTTAAAACAAACAAACACAATTAACTAATAGACAACCAAGCCAGTTTTTTCTTCATTCCAAACTAAATCTGATTGAAGAACATACAATAGAAACGAATTATTACAATAATTTCAAAAACTACCTTACCTTCATGTGAAGATCCTGCTGCATTTTATGGCCAATCTGGAAGATGAATTCAGAAACCCCAATTCGAAAACACCAATACTCCAAGTTCCATACTCTATTTTTTTAAGCAAGCCCCTTACACGGATTCAATTCATGCCCATTCTTCTTTCTGCTTCATCAAGAAGAAGCAGATTATAAAAATCAAACCCTTAAATCCTCTCAAACACACCACCGTCAAACGCACCAAGATTATTTACAAAAAAAAAAAAAAAAAAAGGAAGAAGAAGCAAATCAATTTGAGGGACAAAGAAGAGGAATGAGAAGAGGCGACGAAGAAGAGGGACGACAGGCCTCCGGCGACAATGGCGGCGAAGTAGAGATTCTAGTTTGCCTCTAGCTTCATTTTTTTTATTTTGAGAGAGAGCGAGAGCTTTGTAGGGGAGAGGGTTTCATTTTTGAGAGGAAGAGGAACATTAACAGTCAAAAGGGCGAAAGCGTCAAAATGTTGATTTTAAAAAAAATTGGAACCATTAGAACCATTTTGACAAAGAAAAAAGGTCACCTAACTTTGATTTTGACTCAAACCTTTGTGACTAAAAGTATAATTATTCCTAAACGTTATCTTGTAATATATTATTTATTTATTTTGCAAGTAAAAACATTATTATTATTATTATTATTATTATTATTATTATTATTATTGTTGTTGTTGTTGTTGGTTTTTTTTTTTTTTCAACACACAGAAAAAACTAAAACAAGTGGGGGGAGGAAACACCCCTCCTATTAGCAGCTATGCTTTAAGTCTATAACTAATTCGCGTGGGTGGTTGGTCATAGAAGGAGAACTCTTCATTGCCATCAAGGATTTTGTTGGCAAGTCCGTCAGGCGTCAGCCACTTGGTTAGCCTCACGCAGCACATGGATCAGTTCAACTCTCCACTCTCTATGCATAAATTTGACTGCATCTGGTCTAGTAAGGGAGATGTGTCTCAAGGGAGGATCCCTGATCATATCAATAGCAGTTTGAGAGTCTGATTCAATGATAATACTCCTGAACCCTTTATTCCAAGCAATTTCCAGCCCCTCTTTTATATCAGGGATCACAACTTCAATTGCTTTGGTTGATCTGTGCTTCCTAGCAAAGCCCCAGAGCCAATCCTAAGTGTTTTTTAAGAGGCAGACAAGTGTTCTATCAAACTAAGGCCTCAACTACAACATTATTATTCATTTTAATATTGAATTGGGGTCAAAGCTCATAAGAAAGGCTAGATACAAACAAAATGGAGTAAGGCAAAACACAGTTAATATCTAATACATACTCGTTTTTGCAAGGCAATTAGTATGTACTATTATTTGTTGGGTTGGGTTCTCTCCTAATGAGGCCCAAGCCCAACTCATTTAGGGTGTCTCACACACCCACTCACTTACCAGAATCAGATTTTGTGAGTTTTGAAAAGATAATGCAGCCAAAAGAGAGAAGAAAGAAGAATGAAGCCATTTTCGTTTTTTTGATGCAGTAGAAATTTCAATCGTCAATTCTCACTCGTTCCCCATTGGACCGGCTTGAAATTTGGAAAGCATGTTCGCCTCATCTGGTTTTTTATTTTAAACGGTGGAGATTTTAATTGGAGCTCTGTAGAGGGAGAAATTGGCCACGGACAGCAGCCCCTATTTTGGGTATTTTGCATCTTCTTCATTCTCATTTGTAAGCTTTATTGCTTGGTGCTTTAGCTGGGGTCCTAAAGCAGGTAGAGATCAAAGCAAAAGCAAGTCTCGTGGGAAGTTTAAGAATCTTGAGTGTCATCATTGTGGTCAAAAGGGACACGTGAAGAAATTTTGTTGGCAGTTGAAGAAAGAAAAAGCAAAGGCAAGAGCAAAAATAAAGATGATGATGTCGATGAAGACAAGGTAAATGTAACTCGTGATGATTTTCTTCTTGTTGAGGAGTTTGAATCTGTTAACCTTATTGATAATAGCATTAGTTGGGTGATTGATAGTGGTGCTTCTATTCACGTTACATCTAGGAAGGATTTATTTATTTCTTATACTCCTAGTTATTTTGGTGATGTGAAAATGACTCATGAAGGTGTTGCAAAGTGTGCTGGTGTTGGACGGGTTTGCCTAGAAACCTCTAACGGTTCCAAGTTGATTTTGAAGCATGTGAAGCATGTTCCAGATATTCGGTTGAACTTACTTTCTGTTGGTAAGTTGGCTGATGAAGACTATGATAGCTCATTTTCTCGGAAGAGTTGGAAGATCACTAAGGGTTCTATGGTTGTTGCTAGAGGTACAAGACACTCTACTCTTTATTTAACTCAAGCAAAAGTTGTCAAATATGTTGTTAATGCTCTAAGTTTGTTGATGGAACTGATTTATGGCACAAGAGATTATGTCATATGAGTGAGAAAGACATGAATGTCTTATCCAAGAGGATTTTGTTATCTGGTTGTAAGATTGCTTTGGAAAAGTGCAATCGCTGCTTTGCTGGGAAACAGAACAGAGTTTCTTTTAAGGGTCATCCACCTTCAAGGAAGTTGGAAATACTTGAGTTGGTGCATTCTGATCTATGCGGTCTGATGAAGACAAGAACACTTGGTGGGTCTATCTATTTTGTAAACTTTATTGATGATCACTCTAGGAAGTTATTGATTTACACGTTGAAGACCAAAGACCAAGTTTTGAATGTGTTTAAGCAATTTCAAGTTTCAGTTGAAAGAAAAACTGGAAAGAAGTTGAAAAGCATTCGTACTGACAATGGTGGTGAGTACTGATGGAAGGCCGCTCCGACGTCGCAAACAAGTTTAGTTCAGGGTTCCTTTTATCAGTGAAAAACATGAAGGAATCGTTGTAGAGGAACCCAAACAGGTTATGGATGCGCAATCAGAGCGTTTTCGTCAACAAAAAGGTGTCACAAGAGCTTGGAACCAGATTAAAATACCGAGTACGATGTAACGACCCAACTTTTAGCATGTCATGACAGATGCTACGAGTTAGATAGTTATGACACTTGACTCTAATATTTATTATTTTATAAGCCTGTCGTCGGTCGCCGTGAATCAAAAGAAAGATAATAATAATTGAAATCGAAAACAAGATAACAATTACAGCATTCATCATTTCATTAATCACAATATATTAGGAAGAGTCATATATCATCATAACCACTTAGACTTATATAATAAGTATCATATCTAAATATACTGTACAACCTGATCCACGTAGGGATCTCAAATCCCTATACATCAGACTAGAAAGCTGTAAAATCCTAACCCTCTTGGACATATACTATAGCGAGGAGAGCAGTACTAAACAACTCAGGATATGCTGTGAAAGCCGGCTATGTATATAACCGAAAAAGTTTATCCTTGCTACTTCCTCAAAGTTCTTTACTCCGGTTCTTATCTACACGTGGAAAAATAAAGGGGTGAGAATCTAATATTCTCAGTAAGGGTATAACAGGGTTTCGCGTCTATAGCTTAAGGCGTTGAACCTTTTTATGTATTAATAGCAGAATTATTATTACAAACACAATTATTCAAACACAGAGTCATAATGCAAGGAAACATATGCCCAAACAATATGGTGTATGCCTGTTCCTAATGCAGGCCATGAGCTCATGCGTCGGTTGTTACCCGCAACCCGACGTTATCCGATGCCCTTTTGACC